>PVIR01014396.1:0-40331 GCA_004026965.1 Petromus typicus | reverse complement strand
CATATGAGTTCCTGTTCCTCGTCATCTTCTAGCCACTTGAGAATGTCAGGCTTCAGATTTTTACAGCTCGTCAGGGGTGTAAGAGAGCGCTCCTTTGTTCCATTAATCACTCTTTGATTGCAAATGAGGCTGAGTGTATTAAGTGGCCGTTCTAGTTTCTTCATCAGTGGAAGTGCCTGTTCCAGCTTGGTCCATGTTGTTTGGATTGCTTGTGTTGTATTACGCAGTTTCGTAAGAACCTTCTAGATGTCAACGCTTTATGGGTTGTTTATGTGGCAGCTATCATCTTCTGATGAGTGGCTTGTCTTTGACCTTTGTTCACAGCATCCTTGACAACTAGCAGTTTCAGTTTTAAATGGAGTCTTTTCCTTTATGCTCAGTGCTTTTGTAGTGTCTTATTTCAGAAATCCTTCCTGAGCTCATAAAGATATGCTTGAGGATCATTTTACTTTGCTGGCCTCTTCCCTTGTTGGCATTGGTATTTTCCGCGCCTGCCCTGCCAGAGGACATGTGTTTGGAGCCGAGGGTTGGCTGCAGAATGATTCCCAGTGACTCTGGAAATGGTTGCACTTGTCCTGTGTGCAGGGGCTGAACTTGGGCTCATAGCACGATCCTCCTTCTTGACCCTGTGGCCGCTTCTGAGAGCTCCTGAAGTGCTGCGTTGATTGGCCCTCACTCAAGGCTAGCTTATCGCCAGCCTGATAAAACTGGTTGTAAAGCATCCCCTTCCCTCCCCTTCAGTTTAGTTTCACTGCCCTCCTGCTGCGGCTGCTGCTGGGAATTAGAAATACTTAGGGGCCAGGTTGGCTAGGTACTACTGCTGTGGATTCTCCTCATTCCTGACCTTCACCTTAACCTTGAGCAGGATGTAGGTGCCAGTGAAGAGAAAGTGCTAGGAGATCTGTAGAAGCTCTTCATTTCTGTGCTGCTCTTTCTGGGATTTTTTTTTTTTTGAGAGAGGGTCTTGCTTTTCAGATTTTTACAGCTCATCAGGGGTGTAAGAGAGCGCTCCTTTGTTAAGGCTGGCCCTAAATTAAGGCTGGCCCTGAGCTCAGTTTTGAACTCACAGCAGTCCTCCTGCCTCTGCCTCCCAAGCGCTGGGATTATAGGCGTGAGTCACCACACCCTACACTGTGGAATATGGTTCTGATTGCTGGTAGGTATAAATCTCCACGCCCAGCATTGTTGTTTGTGGTAACCAGGGACTGAACCCAGGCCAGTGCCGGAACCACTGAGCTAAATCCCGGGCCCTCTTTCTGGGAATTTTAACATCTTCTGCAAACCCAACCTGATTGATCTGCTTTTTTCCCCCTGTTTTGTTTTTTTCTTTGCAGTTGTGGGGATTGAACTCGAGCCCTTTGCACTCACTTATATTCCCAGCTCATTTTATTGATTGATTGATTGGTTGGTTGGTTGATTGATTGATTGATTGACTGAGATAGAGTCTCACCAAGTTGGTAAGTTGCTGAGGCTGAGCTAGATTTGTGATCCTCTTGCCTCCCCCCACTCTGGAAATGCAGGCGGGCACCAAATCCATTGTGTTTCGAATACCAAGTATAAATGAGTTCAAGGCAGGTTTAGAAAAATTCTCAGAACTGAAGAGGGCCAGCGCTGGACAGGTACTTAGGGGTTAGCCGGTTGTGTTCCCCATCCATTCAGTCATCATTCATTAGGAAGCATCTGCAGGTGCATGGCCTCCATGGCTACTGAGACACAATGGTGGCAGGGCAGCCTCTGTTCCATCGTGGTGCAGGGATTAGCCAGTGAACAGCAGGCTCATTGCGGTGCGCTGGATGTGTTGGGACCGGGAGGAGGGACCCTGGGACTGGATATCTTCCTCATTTCTTCTTTCACGAAGATCTACTGTCGTATAGTAGATGAGCTGGTTGGCAGGTGGGCCACAGCCAGCCCACCACTTATTTCTAGACATTCCCCTCATGCTAAGATTGCATTTTACATATTTGAGTGGTCAGGAAAAGAAATCGCTATCATTTGCAGTAGATTTTGATGAGAGGAAACCATCACTTTGAACCTCGATTAAGTGAGAAAGTTAATTATCACCCACTGGAAGAATTCCATTCTTCTTCTTGGTGGCTCTGAATTACAGGAAGTTATTCTTGGTCATTATGAACATATTTTGAATTTCATCAATAAGCGTTTTTTGGAATATTATTTTCTCTCTTATGTCATAACCTACCTAGTGTTCCTCATTTGGCCTCTGGGCCTGCACAGCAGGCGTATTTACTCTCCAGCTGTTTGCTGAGCTATTCTATCTGTGTGACCTTGGACAGATTTCTTCTTTGTCCTATTTCCCCCTGCACAGAAATGGGTAAGGCATCTCTTTTGTAGGGCTATTGTAAGAAATGGAAAAGAACTGATGTTAAACTCCTGTAAGTGTTTTAGCAGATGTTAGACCTTCCCTGGAGAAGAGTCCATAATAATCAGCCTGTTGAAGGCTGTTAAGGAGACTCTGCAAAGAGGTGGGGACAAGTTGGGCAGGGCTCGGGGCTCACCCTATAGATCACTATTAGACCAAATAGCATCTTCTGGTGCTTCTGTCAGGCCCCAAACTGGGGACCTTGACCTCACAAGGGCTGCATCCCCCTAGCTCTGTGGATCCAGCATGTGAACGCCATCCCGACATAATTTGCCTCATGAAATGCAATGAAGCATAACTAAAAAATGTAAGTAACAGCTTCAGGCCCTTAACGAGGCTATAAATACAGGGGAAAAATAATTTATAAAGCCATCTCCTGGTGAAAAACTGTCCTTTTTCTGAGACCACTTCACTTTCTGTTTGCTTGCCTCATTGATGCTAGTCATTTAAGGGAGAGGTTCAAGTTTGGCTAGGGGAAGTACACCGTATGCCTGTTTCCTGAGCCTGAGACTTGGCTCCCTACAGACTTGGAGACCCTTATGGGCTTGAGCACATTTGTGCCCATGCATTGAGCCTTGTAGTGGCCTTCTTGACACCCCCACCCTTCTTTGTCTCTCATCCATGGCGTCACCTCCCCCCTAGCCTGCTCATGCCACATAAGCCCCCTGCTCACAAAATTCCCTTATTAGGCAAGACCTTAGACTAAACCAATAGACCCTTGCCCCTTATCCGCTCTCACCACGCCCTCTAAATATGTGCTATAAAAACACACTTGAGCCTAATAAACTCTGGAAGAGTTCCAGAAACCTGCTCCAGGGCCTTCGTCATGACTCTGCACACTCACCCTCCCTAGCCAGGACTCACAATACACTTCACAAAAAGAACAGTCATTGGCTCATTTTGTAGGAATGAAACAAAGCACTGATCATGTTGTAACACTTGCAGCATCTTGCAAGAGCTGTGTGATGCGCTGAAGCTCGGTGGGTAACTGGGCTAGCTCCCTACCACCGAGGTCAGTGGTTCCACCCATAAATTGTTTGCATTGCAAAACTTTCCTTCAGGGTCATGAACAGAATGGATATGAAATCTGTCCATATCACAGGTGAGCGATTCTGGGCTGAACCCGGGGGTCATTTTAATGTCTTCTCAGCAATTACTCTGGGTTATAGCTTCCTTGAACAAGTGGGTAAATAGAGGCAGGGACTAGTGGATGGAGCTCACAGTGCAGAGTGCAGACTGCAGAGGGTCATCCCTGCCCCAGACTCAGGCACCCTGGAGTGACTGCTTCCTGCTTGGTGACAACCAAGCTCCCCACAGCTGAGGTCTAACACCACGTAACTGGTTTGATGACAGCGATGTGGCTCTGGAAAGAAATGAACAGCACAGATGTATGTCTCTTGTTCCGTCCCACACGGATGCCACCATCTGGAGCAGTCTAGAATGGAAGGGACCTTTGGGGGTTTTCTGAGATGTTCACAAACAAATCATGCTGATCAACACACTTGATGACCCAACTTGCGCCTGTGTGTGGATTGTGTGTTTGTGTGTACATGAGTGTGTGTATGCGTGTGTGCGTCTCAAGAAGCCAGTTACAGAGAAAACAGATGTTTTTCAGTGGCCTCCAAACATGATGAAGGTTAGCTTCAAGCCCTGGGAAAGGTTGTTCATTCTCTAGAGAGGTTTTAAGGAAGATCTGTTTGAGATCTGCAAAATTGAATGTTAAACCACATGAGTGTCTGTACGTGGTTATGTTTGTGTGTCTTGCTCTGCTGTTCATTGAGCCAGCAGAGCCAGTTGTCAGGGAGGCAAAGGATCAGAAAGAAGAAATCGGAAAGTGGGGCCTGTCGATGGCTTGCAGATGTCAGTTCCCTAGAGCAGCATGACAGGGGTTTCCCTAGGGAGAGTGAGGAGAGGACCAGAGGGAGCTGATCCAGCGGACTCCAACTGGTGATGTAGAATTCCCATTTTGTAGCTGGAAAGGTCCGCATCACCGACTGTTGTGGGATGCTTCTGGTGGAACACGGCAGCTGTGGGACTTTTGGTAGTTCCTTCCCTTTGGGTCCTTGTCAAGTGTAAACTTGTAGATGTCAGAGACTTTGGAGGAAGCTGTTCTAGCAGGCTTTTGCCTTTGTCCATCTGGGAAGGCTTTGCATTTTCCCTTTCTTCCCATTCTTGGTACAGATGGTATAGTTACTTTAAGGAAGTGATGTGCTGCAGTGAAAGTGGCAAGTCTTCTCATTTTTTAGGTTAATAAAAAAAGAAATGGGTGGAGGAGAAACTCCAGCTAGCCAGCTTTGTGTTAATGCTTGTCTCTTTTGGATTCTAAATGTGTCCCATGACACAGACAGGATAAATATTTCAGCCACGGGAAAGTCCTGCTGTTAGGTTAAAAAAAATTTTCTAACCACTTCTAAAACAGGCAGGGTTGTAATTTACTTGTACAAGCCCCGATACCTACCATGTCCCCCAGTTTTTAACACATATGTATACATCCCACTCACATACTAGGGGCCTGGGGCAAGAGTGGGTGGAACTTTCCAAGGAAAGTTTTTGGGGGAGGAATAAGTTAATCACGCAACACTTGGTTTTTGGATAATCGCAGATGTTTGGGACCCACTGAGTAACAAGTGTCAGATGCAGCTAAATGACACAGAGCCTCTGCCTCCAGGGAGAACTCTGTGTTACTGGGAGATGAACACAAATTAGGGTAAAGGAAAACAGGAAGTGACCAAGAGTGAAAGCCAAGGAGACCAGCTTTAGCTTTTCACGCGGGGACCCAGATTTAGTGACTTAAACTGAGATATGAGGGGCCTTCTTGGCTCACTGGGTGCGATTGCTGGGCTTCCTAGAGCTTAGGAGGGTTTAAAGAATTGATTGGGTCACAGTTTTGGAGGTGATAAGTCTGAGATGAGGTTTTTGGCACAGTTGGTTTCTTCTGAGACCTCAGCCCTTGGCTTCTAGATAGCGTCTCTTCCTTGTGTGTTCGCCTGTGCCTGCTGGCATGCTGATCTTTCTTGTAAGGACATCAGTACTGCTGAACTAGAGGTTACGCGAACGGTCTTCTATTCACTTCCTTTTCCTCTCTGCAGATCCTGTCTTTAAATATGAAGTGCTGGGGTTTAGCTCTTTCATGTGCACATTTTGGGGGGACAAAATCAGGAATCTTGGGGGTCAGCAAGGAGGATGCTTGGAGGCCTCACAGCAGACAAGATATTGGTGTGATCAAGGAAAATGTTCCAGGAAAAGTCATGGAAATGGGCAGGGATGGATGATCCTGGACTTTGCACACCAGGGTCAGAGTTTTTGGTCTCTCCTCAGGGAACAGAGAAACTATCAGTTACATTTAAAAATCTCAGTCTGTGTAAAGGATGGGAAGACACAGTCAGGTTGGTTAAAATAAGATTTCTCCACCTCAGTGCTGTTGACACGTGGGCCTGAGTGAGTCTGTATGGTGGGGCTGTCCCGCGCTCTGCAGGATGCTTAGCGACATTCTGGTCCTTTACCTCCTAGACACTAGTTCAGCTGCATCCCATCATGACAACTGGAAGCGTCTCCCAACATTGACACATGTCCTCTGTTGGACAAAACTCCCTCTTCACTAGAACCACTGGTTGAAAGGGGCTGGAAGATAATGGCGGCTTGGATTGAGTGGTGCCAGTTTCGTGAGGCAAATCAGATGGAACTAAAGGAGGTTTGGAAGACAGCAGTAACTGGGCTTAACTTCTCTCTGCTTGGTTTCTCCCACTGCTTTTAAGTTTGATGAGGTTGTCATTTCTCTAAAGCACTAGGCTATGCACCCCCTGTGTGCATAATGGGGTTGCTCAGAAGGCTGGAAAGAAAGAATGTGCCTTTCTGTTCTCACCCCCCATGCTCGGGTGCCCATGGCTGGCAGGGCCACCTGTGTGGAACAGACATGGTGTTTAGTCTCTGCATCCTCCCATTCATTTGTCAAGTCCACGCGCCGGGAGCCTTATTGACTGTCAGAGCAAGCACTTTGCAATCTAATCTGGCCAGTTTTCTGCTTCCAGAAATCTGTTTATCAGAACAAGATTTCACAGTTGTAGTGACTTTTCCAGGGGGTGAGCTCCACAAAAGCAAGCGTAAGTGATTTCCAAGCAAAACAGAGTGATGGTTCTACATTCGCAGAGTTCCCTGCTCGCTAGTGATGCTGGGAGCAGTTGTTGTGGAGCAGCTGGACTGTGTGGGTGTCCCTGGCTGCACATTTGGTGTCTGGCTAGGATTCTGCACCTGGCTGCCCTTTCTCTCTGTCACACCCCCGCCAGCATCATATTGCCATTTGCCTGGAAATAACGAATGGTTTTCTGTTTAGTCGGGGTTGATGGTGACTTTCTGGGATCATTTCCTAAGGAGTCTGATATTGAATCTGAGGTCAGTGGAGCAGGATACCATAATTGTTTAGTAATATCTGATTAGGTGGTAGAATAGGAGAATGCTAGCACAATACATTGCCGCTCCTAACACAGCTGCATGGTGTACTATTCCAGAAGCCCATACCCTGGGCTAGGCCCTCTGCATCACCTCTTCGCTGACACTGATTCCCGGGCCGGATAGAGACTTTACTTTTCCCTGTGTGTCCATCCACATCCTCTACAAATGCCACCTCTCTTCTGGAGTTGGTCTTGATCCCCTTGAATTTAGAGTAGAGAACACTGGGGAGCCTTCAGCGGCTCTTTAAAGTAATGAAATGTGATCGACTTGCTGCTTAGAAAACCCTTTCTGGCCATGCCATGAGGAGAGAGAATGGATCGGAGTATGGGGGGATGGGAGGCAGGGAAACCAAGCTGGCAGGTGTGTGGCGGGCAGTAATCCTGGTTAGAAGTCGCAGCCGCTTGGATCTGAGTTGGGGGTGACGCGATGGAGACTTGGTGGCCAGCCGTTTGTAGGGGAAGGTTTCTAAGGTTCAGACTGGGCAGTTGGGCAGGGTGGTGGCCTTCCTGTTGCTTCTTTTCCAAGTTCTCCAGCGAGCTGTACTTTGGCCGGGAGACATGTATGTGTGCTATGAGTCCAGCACAGCACGGCAGATGGTCTGCCAGGAATATCCGTCGCACCAGAGGTGACGTGGAGCTGCTCTCCTGTGCCTGTGTCCATTCCCATTGGTCCTTGCCTGCTTGTTCCAGTAATAAATTATTTTTAGTATCACCCGATAGTGGCTTCACCAGACCTCAAAGTGTGTGCTTATCTCTGCTTGGAGAAGCGAACACACACTTCAAAGGGAAGGCAGTGGGGAAGTTGCTATCTGCAGGGTGGATGGAGCTTTTCTAGGTGACCCAGTGAGTAGAAACATATCCTGGGTAAAAGAAACAGCACTTACAAAGGAGAGTGGCCGGAAGGGGCTGTGGTGAGGGATCTTCACTACTGAGATTTAAAGATGCTTCTCTTTGGCAAATCAAGAGAAAGAGGATCCCAGGCTCTTCTCTCTTTCTCTTGCCTGCAGGCGGGTCTGGAAGCTCATTTCTTAGTAGCGCTGTGGCAGTGAAATCTGTAACGTGCACATGTGTCTTTCCAGCCAGGAGGGAGGGGTCCTAGCTTTGCCTCGCTCAGACAGAACACAACTGCCTGGTCGCAAATGCCCAATAAATGCTTATTGAATGACTCAGAAGGGAACCCTGGAGCTATGTCCAAGGAGAGACTGATCTTTTCTTTCTTCCTTTTCTCCTAAGACTACTTTATTTCCACATGACTTCTTATCTTGCAGCCATTGACCACACTGACTCAGGCTGAAGATATCAGTCAGATCCAGGCTCCCTGGAAAATCTGCTCCTAGGATCCAGCGGGGATGGTTCCATGCTCCTCCCCAGAGTGCTGTCGTTCCAATTTTCTCTTTGCTTTCCTGAGTGGAGGCAGTTTGGGTGGGGGCCTTGACACTTTATGGCTGTTGGTGGGAGTGATCCTGAACCTTGGAGCCTGATTCTAAACCTCGGGATCTGTTGGTGGGCAGGGCCGTGATGAGGAGTCTCGTGGGGGTTGGGAGGTTTGAGTTCAGCCTCGGCCTTTCCTTCACAGAGGAATTCAGGCAGGTAGGTTTGTAGATCTGGGCCATGATCTCCAGGTAGTCCTGCCAACATGACCCCAATTCAGGGTGTCTGTGGTTGTGGAGGCTGCAAGTCTGTGACATAAGATCCTTCAGTTTTTGCTGTGGGAGATATCAAGAGTTCAGTGTGCACTTCTGTCTGGAACTTTAATTTGTACCCATTGCTGCTGACTCGAAAAGGACACTTGGGTTCTTTTTGGTGCCTTCCGGGTACTGAACTCACGACCTTGTGCTGCAAGGTAGGTGGCGGTGCCACTGAGCTAAATCCTTGGTTCTGAACATTTGAGTTTTACATACAATCTTTTCTATAAGGAAAAAAAGTCAAGTTTTGGCCGGGGAGTTAGCTCAGTGGTTCCGGCCCCTGTCTTGCAAGCGCAAGGGCCCAGGTTTGATTCCCGGTAACCACATAACAATACTGGGTGTGGAGACCCACACCCAGCAGCAACCAGTACCACATACCACAGTGCCGGGCGTGGTGGCTCACGCCTGTAATCCCAGCACTCGGGAGGCAGAGGCAGGAGGATTGTGATGTAAGTTGGAGGCTGAGCTCAGGGCCAGCCTGAACCACAAAGCGAGACCCTGTCTCAAAAAAACCTAAAAAAAAAAGTCAAGTTTTGACACCTGTTTGGGGTCAGACACTTAATTTCTCCAGGATCCCTGGCAGGGGGTGGAGCAGATCATCAGTCCATTTGGCAAATGGGGAAACTGAGGCCAAGAGGGGCGGAGACCACTAGTGGAGGCTTTCAGCCAGACTGCCGCTGCTGTGGTGTCTTCTGACTCCTGTCCCCTGTCTTCCGCAGAGAGCCAGCTGCTCCCTGGGAACAACTTCACCAACGAGTGCAACATTCCAGGCAACTTCATGTGCAGCAACGGACGCTGCATTCCAGGCTCCTGGCAGTGCGACGGACTGCCCGACTGCTTCGACAAGAGTGACGAGAAGGGGTGCCGTGAGTGTCTGGCTGGGCTGTGGGTGGGCCACAGCTGCAAGCAGGGAGCCCCGTCTGACCTTCCCCCTGCACACTATTGCATGCCGGAGGCCTTGGGCCATGCTGTGCCATGCTGTGCCTGTGGCCCAGAGTTGTGTGATGCTGCAGAAGTGTGGTGGTGGAGCCACGGATGGCAGAGCAGAGCGTTCTCCCATGAGACTCTGCTTCCTGGGGTACCTTCATGCTCATAGGGCTCGCTGAGGATCTCTGAGGTCATGTAGCTGCAGTGTCTAGTGACAAGCTGAGAAAGCAGCAGACTTGGCACTGCTCACTATCCCATTGTGCATCTTGCTTGTGGTTCATTGTGCTGTGTCCTTGATAATTCAGAGAGGTCCAGGGTCATGCCGAGTATCCAGTGTGAAGTGGGGGCTACTTCAGCCTCTTTTCTCTGCTGCTAAGTACAACCTGGGCCTTCACCGTACATCCCCTTCACATGGGCACTGCGAGGGCCTGGTGGTCCTTGCGACACCCCCACCCTCTTTCCAGTTTGTGATTGTCAAACACGTAAGGGATTCAGATCAGGGATAATCTGTAAGAAGGGGGCACCTGGCATGTGAATTGAGGACATGGGTGTCAGGGGACCATACTTCCGGTCCCATGGAGTCAGTTCCTCTTCTATGCCCGTTTGTCCCTGTAGGGTGAAGCCGGCCGTAGGGCACCCTCCTGAGCCCTTGGCAGATGGGAAGCACCGTGCAGGTTGGGCACAGGCTCACTTGACGGGTGGCTGCTTTGGGACCACATAATGGAACAGTGACTCTTGGCTCCTTCATGTGTTTGGGAACCAGGCCATGTGGCCTCTGACAGGAGGACTCTGTGCTCTGGCTGTAAATCTGATGTCTTTGTGGAAGGCAGCTAAGGAAATGACTGAGAATAGGACAACTTGAACTTCTAACACAGCTGTTCTGGGTATTCAAGGCCTAGTCTGATGACGCACAGGAAGGAGCACTGGCTTTGGAGCTCACGCACAGGAGCCAGCTGCTGCTTCCCTCCAGATGTGCTTGGAAGGGCAGCTGCCCAATAGCCCCCAGGCCTACTCCTGGTCCATAGAGAAGTTTTGCAGATAGCAGTTTCTTTGGAGGACAATATTCCATTTTATTTATCACATGTAATTTTTCTGAATAGACTACTAGATGTGGTGCTTTTTTCACCAGTATTTATGTATTTATTTATTTATTGTGTGTGTGTGTGTGTGTGTGTGTGTGTGTGTGTGTGTGATGCTGGGGATCAAACTCAGGCCCGTGTGCTTCCAAAGTAGATGCAGTACCACTTGAGCTAAATCTCCAGCCCCCAGAATTTATTTTGAAAAGTAACTTTTCCCTGTTTCGAACATAACTTCAAAACTACTAGAAATTTAACATTTCTCATTTGAGTTCCAGATGAGTCCTATCATCTTTCTAGTGATAAGGATTACTAATCACTGTGTAAGTACTGTATGTGGACTTGCCATTTGGGGCCAATGTGTACTTTTACATTCCAGCTAATGTGACTGTTGTTAGCTAACTGGGAGTATTTGGACCAGGAGAAAAGGAAGGAATTTAAGATGAGGAGTCAAACCTATATTGCATTCCCAGTTTTGTCTACAAAAGCTATGTGATATTGATGCTTCTGTAATCTTCTCTGTCATCTGTGTCTATGATCCTTTGATTGTAGAATTCCTACTTCAACTGGAAGAGGTAGTCATCAGAGAATGTGAGGAGAAAGGATGGTACCCAAAGCTGCCAGGAGCTGTCTGGTTTTTCTGGATAAAGACTCCTTCTTGGCTGTCAACTTTCTGTCATGTGCCCCTAAGGACAGTAAAAACTTCACTGGTGTATATTTAGTCTTTTGACCAAAACATCATTAAAAAATACATACGTTAAAAATATATACATAGGGCTGGGAATTTAGCTCGATGGTTCTAGCACCTGCCTTGCAAGCAGAAGGGCCCCGGGTTCCATCTCCAGTAACCACATGCAACAATAATGGTACTCATGCCCATCAGGAATCAGAACCACATACCACAGCGCTGGGTGTGGTGGCTCATGCCTGTAATCCCAGCACTTGGGAGGCAGAGGCAGGAAGATTGCTGTGAGTCCAAGGCTGAACTCATGCCCAGCCTGAACTACAAAGTGAGATCCTGTCTCAAAAAAAGAAAATTTAAAAAAAAAAAAAATATATATATATATATGCACACATATATACAAATGTATGTATTAACTTTTTCTGTGTTCCTGCGTCCCCATTTTTGTCTAAATTGCAAAACCAGAACAGTAGAAAGTTTAGATAACACAGGGAAGAGAAAAAGTCTCTTTAGTAACAGTAATTCCACTTTCTTTTTTTTTTTGAGACAGGGTCTCACTTTGTAGTTCAGGCTGGCCCTGAGCTCAGCCTCCAACTCACATCACAGCAATCCTCCTGCCTCTGCCTCCCGAGTGCTGAGATTACAGGCGTGAGCCACCATGCCCGGCACTGTGGTGTGTGGTACTGATTGCTACTGGGCGTGAGTCTCCACACCCAGTATTGTATGTGGTTACCGGGGAATCAAACCCAGGTCCTTGCACCTGCAAGACAGGCACCGGAACCACTGAACGAACTTCCCGGCCCAGTAATTCCACTTTCATTTTAAGTTTCTTCTTTGTACTTCTCTGGGAATTGATAGTGTAAGGCACAAATGTGAACTGTCTGTGTTCAAATCCGAAGCTCTTCTCTGTCTTTGGGTGGTTGAGTATGCTTGGGAATATTCTAAACCTCTCCAGAATGTTCTAAATCTTTCCAGAATGTTCTAAAGCTTAGCTATCAAGGTGGTTGAATTTCCCAATATCTCAATTTCCTCTTCTCAAAAATGGGAACAGTTTGGCACTTGTTATGAATGAAACTTTAACATGCATAAAGCTCACAGCACAGTATGTGCACATAGCCCAGTAATTGGCTGGTAAAGATGAACCATTACTGGGATCTGCACCAGTGTTTTATGGTTATCTTCATCAGGCTATGGAATTGAATTGCATACTTTTTTCTACTTAGCATTAAAGGCCTTTAGCCACATTAGCATGTTTTGTGTTTACAACAGGTGTTCTGTGCATTTGGCCCATGCTCCATCACATAGATGCGTTGAAACTTAAATATTCCCTTATTACTTTAGTTCAATTTCATTTTGTTACCTCTTTAAAAAAAAGATGGTGCCTGCAGCTGTCTGGAGCTGATCATGGTGTTGAAGAGTATTTAGGGAACTTCCTCGTGCCTTGACCACAGAAGTATAGATGGTTTCAGCCTCAGCCAGAGAGGAAGGGCTCAAGTCCGTAAGGTGACCAGTTTCACCATCTTTGCACAGATATTCTGGGGGACCGATGTAGAATTCATGCTACCTTCAGGAGAAGCAGACAGACTGTGTGTCTTACTCTAGAGTCACAAAGCCTTTTCTTGGATTCTTGGGAACAAGTAGATGTTTCAGGGGATGAGGGTAAAGATGGCCTGCGTTCTCACCTCAGAGAGGTGGTTGCCTTTACGTGCCTTGGGCGTAAAGAAACAAGCAGATTCTGGCCTTTTCTAAAGGGCCAGGGTCAGCCAGGAGCGGTGTCTCTAGGTGGGATGTGGGCCAGTGAGCAGCCCTTTTATATCTACACAGACGAAGGGCTTTAAGAAGACAGGAAGAAGTTTCATCATGAGGTAATAAAATTACATATTGCACAAATTGAGGGGAAGGAGAGGAGAGAAGCAAAGGCATTACACCAAATCTGCGCTCCAACAGATCTGCATTTAGCATCGTGTGAGTTTTCATTCTAGCCCTTTCCCGGTCAGAATTACTGTGGTTGTTTCATTTCTACATTCAGATTTTTTTCAATGTAACTTTTTATCCTGCTAGCCGTAATTTTTTGGTCTGTTTAAAAAATCTTCTATCATTGCTAACGCCTAGATGATAGTCCATTAGTTTGGTACACTGCAGCTCGTTTATTAGGCTATTATTTATTATTCAGCATTCATCTTTCTTTCCTCTCACTGTGCTGCGGATGGAAGCCAGGGCCTTTCAACAGGCGAGGCCAAAGCTTGTCATGGAGTTCCACCATCTGGTTTCCAGGTTTCTCTGACTAGAAATAATGTTCACTATTATAAATGTGAGGGAGGACCTGACTGTCCCCCTTTTGAGAACTGTCCTTGAGCTCGATTCTCAGAAATGAGAGACCTGGCCCGAGGGCTGGGAGCCGTGTCTGGCTGTGCACACATTGTCCATTTGTTTTGCTAAAGGGCTGCACTGGTTTGCCCCCTCTGGCAACCTGGAAAAAATGGGACTTAATTTAGTCTTGGCAGCACTGAGTAATATATATAAGAAAACATTTTTTCTTGGGTTAATTTAATAGTGGAAAACCATTTGTGTATTTTAACTTCATATTTTTTGAAGAGGTTGAATGTTTCCCCATACCTCTGTTTATAGTTGTATTTCCTTGAAGAAGACCTATTTACGGACCACAGTTAATATCCTGCTGGGTGATTGCTTAAAACTTTCTGCTTGGTGTATCTTGGGAAACTCTGTCTTCAGGTTTTGAGAAGAAAGTCTTTTAGGGTACTTTGACTACATTTCTGTTTTTGTTTGGTGAAGAGACCTAAGTAATCATTTTACCCAATTTCCCTCCTTCCCCTCCAACCTCCTCCCTCTCTTCTTCCTCCTCATCTTCTCATCTTTTCCTTTTAGAAAAATGTCAGTGCCCCCTGAGAGCAGATTATGAGGACAGTGGTCAGGGGCATCTACTTGAGCTCCCTCCAGACCACACTATGCCAGGCACTTAGCATTTTATTCATTAGACTGTTGTTGGGCCCCATTGGGAAGGCACTATTGTCACCTCCTGATGACGAAATTGAGCCACAGAAGGATTATACATTTGCCTCTTGGCTTGGAAAATAAGTGCTCCTGGCCCCTCTCTGTCAGAGACCTCTGGGGGGTCTTTTAGTCTTTCTCCACAGGCATGTCAGCTGCTGGAGAGGATCATGTGGACCTAGTGTGTTATCCTGACTGCACTAGTGCATTATGACTGTGGTAGTCAGTTTCCCATTGCTGTAGTTGATCCCTGAGACCATCAACTTACAAAGAGAAGAGTACTACTTTGGCGCATAGGTTTAGACCTTGAGCCCTACAGCCCTACATGACCTACAGCCCTTTTGCTTTGGACTCTAGCAAGGCAGCCATGGTAGTGGGATCATGGAGTGGAGCAAAACCGCTTACGGCCTGGCCAGGGAGCACACCAATAAGGAGAAAGAGCCTGAGGCCTCGCAGCCCCCTTCAAGTATGTTCTACCTGTGACCTCCAGACCTCTCACGGGCCCTACCTGTTACAGGTGCCAGTGCTCCTCAACTAGACAGCCCTGGACACCAAAGCTTTACCAGATAGGCCTGGAAGGGACACTCAAGGACCAAAGGATACCAGTGACTAACCTGCTTTAAAAAATTTTTAGAAACATCAATAGTGTTCTTCTGTTAATGATTTTTAAAAGTGGCCTTCGGTCCTGTGAGCCTCTGAAATGGTTTCCTTGCAGAAGATGTACTTCAGTGATTGCCGTCACTATAAAAAAGATGCTAAGATTTACATCTGGGGACCACTAAGGCCTGTTGAAATCTGAGATGCTCTGAGCCTGCCATGGCCCATGGATTGGGCTTTCTGTTTTCTCTTTACTGCACTGGGGATTGAACATGAGGCCTTCACATTCAACTATATTTCTTGCTGCTTTGTTTTATTTGGACAGAGTTTCACTAAGACACTAAGTTGCCCAGACTGGGTCCAATTTGTGATCCTCTTGCCTCAGTTGCCGCACTGCTGGGATTACGAGTAGACCCATCATGTCAGCTTGGGTCTTCGCTTACTAACCTGCCCTGTATCTGCTGGGGCATCTGTCTTGCCCCGTGAGAAAAGTGGCCCTTCTCCTGCAGAGCCTGGCTCTGCCATGCTGTTGTGAAGTGCTGAATTCCCCAGACTCCCAAAGGAGTCGAGCCGAGCCCTCTTTGGAAGATAGATACTGGCCCTTTGAGGAGTCTGGGGACCCTTCTGGTGTTGGAATGCTAAGTTTGCCAAACACTTTGGACACAGAGACGTACCTTTCCTGGCATTCCTGGCCTGGAGAGAGTCAAGACCTGTGTGGACAGACTTGTGTGTTGCTTCTTTGCTAAATGAGCCAGTTGCTTGTGTATTTGTTTATAAGTGTCTCAGGTAATACCAGGCACTTCGCTTGCCTTTCATGTAATTTCTTTCATCTTAGACACAAAAACTGAGAACTCTTAAGATGAATGGCTCTGGGGCCAGACTCTACTGACTTCTCCCCAGCCTTGATTGATAGACCTCTGAGTCGCTGGGCACTGTTTTATCTACTCTTTTGCCGATTTCCACATCCATAAAATGGGATCCAGCACCTGCTCAAGGGGAGATATTTACATCTAATAAATGCTATGGTTTGAAAGGAGCTGATTTTGTACAGTAGGTGTTTCCTGGGGCATAAAGTACATTTGGATTAACTGTGTGATCCTGCAGGAGCTGGTGCGTCTGAGCCCCACGGAGTAATGGGTATGAGTGAGGCATTTAATGTCTGTAACCAGCATTGTCCCCTCGAGCCCAGTATGCCAGTGACATCCCTGCCCAGCCCGATGCTACCTGTCTCTGCTTCAGATCCTGCCCTAACCCCTACTCATGGTGTGACCTTCTGCTCCAGAGGACACCGAGCCAGCCTTGGACATCAGTCCTCAGCTCTTTTGAAACTTCCACAGACCTAGAGCCCAGAGAACCTGCCGGGTTCCCAAGCTGATGCCAAAGAAGAAGAACAGGTACATGACTACTGGAGCTGAAGGGGATGCAGGGCACACAGAGCAGAGCTGGGGGCCTCTTCCGCATTCTGTCTGTGCATGCCAGCCTTAATGGACCTGCATCTGACCCTCACCGCTTCGGTGCCCACAGTCCACATGTCCACACCGCCGGAGTCCTGCGCCATTAAGCACCTAAGTAGATTTTGCTTCAGGTCTTAGGCGGCGTGGGTGAATGCTCCCTCCACCCTCTCTCCACTGGCTGGAAACCAGCGTTGTTCCCTGGGGTCTTACTGAAGGCCTGGGACTGTCTTCAGAGCCCTTCCAGATGTGCATTTCATGCTTTGGACCCCAAGGTGAGAGAGCCCTTCAGTTCTGAGGTTGAAATCATACATGCGCTGTAGGCACCTGGCAGGTACTGATTTCAGGTTATTTGGCTGCACTTGGCATGAATTTGGCCTGTTTAAACTTCTTTAAAAGGCTCCTACAGGATGTTTTTTTATTAGATGCCAATCACTTTTTACTAGGTAGAGAAAGACACAGTCCTCTTATTCTTGGGTGTTTCTTAGACCTCCTGTAACTAATACCACAAACCAGATGGCAAAAAACCACGGATACACTCTTTCTCAGTTCTGGAAGGCAGATAACTAAGAGCCAGGAGTCAGTAGGGCCCGGGGAAGTTCTCTAGGGAGGGTCCCTGGCGCCATTTCCTGTCTTCTGGTGGTTGCAGGCCCTGCTGATGATGCTATGTTCCTGTCTCTGTCTCCATCATCCCGTGATCCTTACCCTGTGTGCCTGCCTGGCTCGGCATCTCTGAGCAACTCTTCCACATAGCTTCCTTTTTCTGAAGATACTGTCATTGGACTCGGGCTCTACTTCAGTGGGAATTCGTTTTGACTTGATGATGGCGTCAGCATGGTCACTAGTCAGCCACATGCACTGGCTACGCACTGAGGGGGTGAAACGTCCCCCTAAGACCTGGGCATGAACTTGGCTCCATGTGGGCCCCACAGGGTGAGGATTCTTGCTCGTGGACTTGGGCTATTTCTTTGTTTTACTCCTCCCTTAAGAGCATGAAAGTTAAGGATCAGGAACATGTGTGTGCATAGACCAGCAGTGGTTTGTAGGCCAGAGAACAGAGAATGCATGAGAAAATAAACATGCATTTTAAACGGGCTGTATGTATTTTTTCTTTTCTGACCTGGTGCCGTGACTAGCCACTGTCTGGAAGGAAAGATCTTCAGAACAGCAGTGCGTGAGTGCAGCCGCCAGTGAAAGTGCTGTGCCTTCCTCATCAGGGCGAGGGTCAGGTGGTTTTCTCCTTCCAGCCCCTCCTGGAAGCCGACTGGGCTGCAGCCCTTGGTATCTACAAGAAGGGAAGCTAAAAACACGAGTTCGTTGCCAATACTTATAAACTGGAAGCCTGCACATAAAAATTGGAGTCATTAGGTTTTCTTTAAATATCAGATTTGACATAAAAGAAACCCTTTCTGCATTTTCAGAGAATCTTGCCCACTCTACATCTCACCATCTTGCTCCAGCAGAGGCCTCTAGTATGTCTTTAATTCCAGGATGCACATTTCTGACCAAGAAACCACGGTGTCTTAGTTTAACTGACAGAGTGTTTTTGTTCTTAGATGTATTTGAGATAATGGCAGGCTCTGCCTTAGTAGCATCTTGGATTCTATGAAATACAATAATTTTCTGTGGTTACTTGCATATATTTCCAGACAGATTAATGCACCAGGCAGATGTTTTCCACAGGGGACCCCTGGCAGAGAAATAGACTGTTCAGGGGGCAGAGCCTGGCTCTGGAGCCACCCTGCCTCCATCTGGCCCCAGCTCCCTCCCCTCAGGGCTGTGTGTTGTGGGCAAAGCACTTTGCCTCAGTTTCCTTCTAATCCTGTAGGATCCGGGGGAAGACAGAAAAAGCTAAACCCTCGAAACCTCTCCAAGTAGCAGCTGGCACACAGTAAACACTCCATGGACATTGGCAATGTTATGATGGACCGGTGGTGAGGTCATAGTCCTGGTTTCCTGTCTTGGAGCCCCAGTTTCCTTATCTGTGAAATGGACACAGGTGCAAGAAGAGGCTGTGTGAGAACAGACCCTTCCAGGTCTTGGCCCCAGTGATCCCACCAAGCCCCACCTCCTTGTGGCAAGTCAGCTATAGGACTGCACAATCCAGTTCCCTTCTGTAAGCCCGGCTGAGTCCGGAAGGCTGGGGACACATTCCAGACCCTAACTGTGTGCTGTGGAGGTGAGGGTTGTAATCCAGGCTCCTTCTGGCTTTCTCAGCTATCACACATGGGCCGGATAACCCATCATAGATTCCCCCTTCCACGCTAAGGAATGTGGACTGTTCTATTTCAGAAATACTGTGGATGTTTAGGTCCAAAGGAACATCTCTCCTTCCCTGATTTTAGGTAATAGAACACCAGGACCTCCTGACATTTGGTTCTGAGAAGCAGGATGGCGAGTCCCCATGGGATGGGGGTACCCAAGCCAGCTGCTGTGCTCTGGACTCCTACTGACCTGAAGGGGAGGAGAATAAGACTGTCTACCAGGGGCCTGGTGTTCCTTACCTTGGGATGGGACTGAGACCCCCAAACTCTCTCACTGGGGATGAAATTGATGAAGCCATGAAGTAAGGCTTCCTGCAGGCTAGGAGAAAACCGGAAGAAGTTACTTAATGGACAGTCTTCTTGAAGAAGAGCAACTTTGCTTTCAAAGTTGCCGCATCTCCCTCCTACTTGTTAGAGTCGTCCCTGGTCATTCAGTCAGAGCTCCCTGTGATATGACTTGTCCGTGTGGTCGTGGTGACAGGGCCTAGGGTCAGGATCATCCCGCCAAGCCCCTTCCAGCCCCCTCCGTCCCTTCTAAGTGGCAGCTGCAGTCTGAGGCTTGCTGCTGCTGTATTGAAACCACTCATTTAAATGCCAACGCTGTCATCAGCCAAGAACCTCATGGCAGAGAGTTATCTTAAAGTCATCTTTTAAATCAACTCTTTGCGCAGATATCAGCCTCATTCCATCTTGCCCGTCCCCCTCACCACTTGAAGCAAACTCCGTTATTATCAGCGCCGTCTGCTGCATTTTCTGCCTCTAAGCGCAGAATCTTAATGAAACTGCTGTCCGCTTTGGGGAGGCTGCGGTCCCTGTGTCCCTGGAATAAGTGTGTCCAGGTCCCCCTGGGCCCCTGTCATCAGGTACTGTCTCTGCCAGGCCTTGGCTTTAAGGGCTAGATGTAGTCAGTAGTAACAGACCTAGTAATTGCTAATAAAATTTAAATGGCTGCAAAATCACAGAACATCAAAAAAAAAAAAAAATTCTTTTTCCCAGCACATCCACACACATCCTGCTGATCCAAGTGAGGCTGTGACCATGTGGTCTTTTTTTTATTTTTAAATGCAGACTCGCACTTTCACTTGCAGCCCAGCAAGTGTGCAGTTGTTTAATGGCGTAAATATAAAAACCCCAAATCCAGAGACAGATGAGAAAATAATAATTAAAAGAGGAAGACATGGTGTATTTCCATCATGCATTCCCGTGACCTGAGCGCTCTTTGCTAGTAACACTCAAAGATTAGTTTTCTGGAGGTTTGGAGTGAGAGGGGCCTGCGGAGGATGCCTGTGAGGTCGGAAGGTAGCATTCAGCCCCTCTAGGAAGTGTTCCAGGGGCTCCATGATGTGGACAGAGTCCCATACAGTGGTGAGGAGATGTCAGGCTTGAAAGGCCGTCCTGGTTTTTAGCATTCTCGGCTGGAAGGGGAGGACCTGAATCAGGTACACACAGGTATTCTGCGTGCTGCAGCGCGGCAGAGCCTCGGGTTCGTTCCAGGTTAGATAGTGTCTGCCTCTGTGGGCAGACGTCCTTCGTGTATGTCCGGCTTGTTGATTTCTGTGACTCTTGCTGTCTATTTTGGGAGAAGCAGACAGTCAGAGTCCTGGATTCCCTTAGGATTTAAATACACCGACCGCAGAGCCTCTTGGCTCCTCCTGGCCATCAGCCAGTGGAAGAGTTCTGTGTTTCTCTCATTCTTTTGGGACCTAGTGCTGGAGCCCAGGACGTTTAGCAGGGAGGAGGTTGGACTGGGACACTGTTAGAGAGTGTGTGATCGGGCTGAGGAGCTTCCTGGCATCTGCCGTTCGCCATGGTCCTTTTGGACACCTTGAGTGAGAGGTATCTGTGAGGTGGGGTCCTGCCCTAGCCATCCTCCTCCCTGAGCCTGTGCCCGCCCCGCCTCATTGCTCTGTCCCCTCCCCTTGGACCATCTCCTCAGACCTTTGTGGAGCCCGGGCCCTGGTGCTCTGTGATGCAGAAGCGCGTGTTCCCACAGCCTGCGGCCCGCAGGACGGGCAGCCCGGTGGGCGGCTGGGAGAAGCTGACAGGTGACAAAGGCAGATGGTCTTGCTGCGGAACACACCTGTTTCTGCTGCTGGGTGTCAGTCATCAGAATCCAAGCCAGAGTTGCTGCAGCTCCCGGAATGCAGGCCACTGGCCAGTCTGGTACTGCGAAGGCAGAGAGTGTCTTTCCGTCTCGTGTTTGTCTGTGTGCAGTGGTAACAGTGCCAGTCGTGTCCTTACGTGGAGGGAGGGAGGAGTGAGCTCCCTTGTCTTCTCTTGTAAGAGCCCTAATGTCATTCACATGACCTGATCAACCTCCAGAGGCCCCACCTCCTCCCAGGGTCACCGGGAGGAGGGGGTTAGGTTTCAGTCCTGACGTGGTAGTGGATCTGGAGGGACATGACCGGGGCCATCCCAGCACGGTGCTCCCTGACCTGGAAGAGTGGTGCAGACCACTGATGACCTCTGGTAGCCGTTCATTCCTTCATTCAGAACAGATTTGCAGAGCATCTGCTGTGTGCTCAGCCCTCGTTGGCACCCGAGGAAGGTGGGAGCTGGGAAACCTTGTCTTACAAGATGCCTCAGACGGGTGAGGGGAAGAGTCAGTGAACGGGAGGTGGCAGTGGGGAAGCTCTGTGCGCACTGGGGAGAGGGTTGTCTGGATGCTTTCGGATCCCAGAGAAGGGACCCCCAAATGCACCGGGGCACCCAGGGAGGGTTCCTGGAGCTGACTACTCTCTGGCTGAAACTGGAGTCGCAGTAGTAAGATCGTGTATGGTTCAAAAAGTGAATTTAGGGGCCAGGGATTTAGCTCAGTGGTTCTGGCACCTGCCTTGCAAGTGCAGGGACCTGGGTTTGATCCCCGTAACCACATTCAACAATGCCAGCCATGGAGACTCACACCTACCAACAATCAGAACCACATTCCACGGTGCTGGGCGTGGTGGCTCATGCCTGTAATCCCAGCACTCAGGAGGCAGAAGCAGGAGGATTGCTGTGAGTGCAAGGCTGAGCTCAGGGCCAGCCTGAACTACAAAGTGAGACCATGTCAAAAAAAAAAAAAAAGTGAATTTAGGGGCCCCTGAAATGCTCAGCCCATTGCAGCAGAGTGGAAGAAGCTCCGCGTCTGTGAATCAGAATAGTTCCTATCTCAGCTCAGGCGGATGAAGTGACTCTGGAAGTCCTAGAGCAGCAGCGCCCACCACGCAGTCAGCACTAGGTCATGTTGGCTGTAGTTCCTGTCATGACCGTGTGTTTTAAATTCTCCTAAATGAAAGTCCTGTGAAACAGTCTTTAGTGTCCACCTGCCTTCTCCTGCCAGTCACCCCAGGAGCCATAATGCATGACTAATACATTTTTGGAGAGAATGAAGCAATGTTGTAGGGTAACCTCGGTGGCTCCGCACAAGGCTGCTCAGCGGGCCACCATTGAAAACAAAATTTTGAGTTTTCCCCAGAATAACAAGGGGACGGAAGTCTGAGCTGTCACCCGGGCCTGCCTAGGGTGAGGCACAGCCACTAGGCAGAATTTCTTAGAGTGCGTGGCCGCTCACTTGACTCTTCTGTTAACGTTGACTTGCGAATGACCCAGAGCCTGCTGGGACAGAATTCCAGAATAGTGGATCCTGGGAATCTTTACCTTTACAAGCAACCCAGTGGCCTGGTGGCTGCTGCAGCCTGAGCTTATTTGCCCGAAGAGATAATTAAGAGGCTCCATGAATAGGGACACTGTATGAACCAATCTTGCACTGTTGACGTCTATGCATGTGCCGCAGGAAAGGGTGCCCCACAGCGCACTCCTCAGGCGCAGCAGGGAAGAGCATGCTAGGGAGAGTGTTGGCCTCAAAGCCAAACCATTCTGAACCGAGAATGCCCAGCAGTGTGATGATGATTGGATGGGTTAATGCTTCTCTTCGTGTCTAGGGTTCCTTCCTGCATATTATCTCCTAAAGAAATCAGATGGAGAACAGGTACGCTCCTGCAGTCCCTGTGAGAGAAAATGATTTCATCTGAACCAGAAATGAAATTCTCAGCAAGAGGTGACCGGCCTTGGGAAATCTCAATGAGAAAGGCCAACCAAATTATACCCCATTTGACAGTGGGCATCTCTGGGAGGTGGGATAATGGATAGTTGTTCTTTTCTACCTTTGTATTATTTTGGCACAGGAAGTGGTGTACAGCATGCTGGTGAGTATGCAAACCTGGCACACATTGGCCTGGGTTTGCCCTGGTCCCCTCTATATTATATGGGGCATGTTGTTTAATCTCTCGGTGTCTCAGTTACTTCTCTCTAAAATGAGGAAATAACGATGCACTTCCTGCCTCATAGAGTGTAAATACATTTATACCTGTTAAGTATTTAGGGCAGTGCTTAACCTTGATTTAGCTCTTGAAAAGAATTAGCCATTATAGTTACTAATGGCACCATCTTTTAATACCATCCTGGGGCGGTAAAGAAAAATTAAAGTGTAAGGAGAAAGGCTAGCCATGTCCTACAGATGGCTGTGCGAAGGGTCTTGAGTATCCCTCATAAGGACCAGGAAACATTGCCAAGGATCCATCCCTCTGATCTGAGGCTTTTTCATCTCTCCAATGGGGAACAGACTGCTACTAGCATCTTATGAACTGTCTCCGGAGTGGGAAGGGTGCCATAGAGGAAGAGAGGCGTGCACAGAACAGTGCGGGCCTTGGCCTTGCAGTCTTCCAGCAGGCAACTACAAGTCTGTTTTGTAAAATTATCCATTGGGCTTTGCATACTGTGTCATTTTCCTTGTGAGTTCTGTGGGTTTCAGATGCAAAGATTAGTTCTCACCAGACATGCTTCTAAGCAGTACTTTCGCTCTTTTTTTTCTTCTTCAGTGCAAGGTCCTAAGTTCAATCCCCAGTACACAGAGAGAGAAAGAGAGAGAGTGAGAGAAGAGAGAGAAACCTTTTCTCTCTCTAATTTTCACTCAGAATCAGCTCTCTAATTGTCCTTTTCCACAACAGAGCTCACTTCCAGCTCTTGGAGCACCCAGAAATCTTTTACAATCTAAAGGTCTCAGTGGGATGTTATGGTGCTGACAAGTTATTTAAAAAGTGCTCAGGCTTATGAGTTAAGGTCCTTACTTCCCTCATTGCTGGCCATGTGGCTGGGCCAATCTCTGTGCTGGTCTGAGGCATGAATATGAGGCCACGCACAGTGTCAAATTCCTATACATGGACAGCAGCAACGCTGCTATTCTGATGACCAGGGGTTGGTGCATCTTGCCGGGAACCTTCCTCCCAAGTCTCCTGGAGAAAGTTTCTAGAACAGGTCTGTGCTTGGTGCAGATGGCTCCGCAGTGATGTCTCCGAGCTCGCTTTTCAGTGCCAGTGACCTACCCATGGTGTAGGTGGGCACCAGTGAGAGGCCACACTTTTTACCATCCCTGAACTAGGTTCTGAGCACTCTGGAGAAGCTGTGGCCCTTCTTACAAGGAATCCCCCTAATTCTGGCAGTTAACTGTCCTCAAACCAGATTGCTGGTGGAGCTTCTCTGGGGTCCCTGGGTTCCACACTCCTCCCATTACCTTCAAGGCCTATTTCAAAAGAAAATACAAACCGTGATGTGTGTACCATCAGACTCTGATGGGACCCAACCTTTGACCTACTGTATACAATGTGAAAACAGTACACGCAAGAAACATGCTTCACCTGAGCTATTTAACATTCCAGGTCTTGTGAGAGCCCCAGAGCCCTATTTTCTGCATTTCCAATATATAATTTTATAAAAATTTCAGACAGTGAGAGTACAAAGGAGGATTTGTGCATCACTTAATTTGCTAATTCTTGCAGACTCTTCTCCTGCCAGTCAAGAAGAAGTCTTCTGGCCTTGAGGAAAATTACAGAGGAGCAGCATCTGTAATAGTGAGGGCTGTGTAAGGCTGCAGAGGACAGGAGTGAAATCAAAGCAAAATGAACAATTTAAGAAACAGTACAGTACCTCTGAGTGTGACTTGTGGGTCAGGCTGGCAGGCTGCAGCTGAGCAGGGGAGGGATTGGGCTGGCTTCTGTTCGTGACCTTGGTGGACTTCAGAGCTTAGGATTTTGCTTCTCTAAGCCTTCCTTTTCTCCTGACAGAAACTGACCCTCTGGTATTTTTACAGAAGTAATGATTATTTACAGGGTCAACATCCGTTTTACTTTTCTCCTGGTAGAAATACAGAATTGTAAAAACGTTAGCAGAAATGGATGGACCGGTGGCCAGATAGGTGGATGGATAGATGGATAGATGGATGGATTGGTTAAGGAGTGGGTGGGTGAATGAGTGGATGGATGGATGAGTGGATAATGGATGGGTGTGTGTGGATAGATAGACAGACAGACATAGATAGATAGATAGATAGATAGATAGATAGATAGATAGATAGATTAATGGATAGGTGAGTGAATGAATGGGTCAGTGGATGGGTAGATATATTTAGAGATCAGTGGGTACAGGCAGTGACCTCTTGCTCTATTCCCTGAAGTCTTTCCTCCCTTTCTCCCTAGGCTAAGTAAGTGTCCCTTTTTGCGCTCCTACAGCACGACTTGCTTCACCTTTGACTTGTAAACAAGCAAATATCACAAAAAGCTGCAGCCCTTTTTATAAGGAGTCTCTGTAATGTGAAGTGAACTGTTCTCAACCAAGATCACAGATGAAGTTCCTGTGGGGCCCACTCCCAGCCCAGGAAAGGGCCTGCATGCGTTGTGTGGTTGCCCCACACCCGCGCCAGCTCCTGGCACACGAGAAGTCCCCAGGACTCACTTGTTGAACGGATCAGTGAGAAAACAATGACTGCATACAGAGCCTTGTTGCTTTCTTATCTCCTCCTTTTTCTCCTCTCCCTGAGCTGGTTTTTCTCACCACGGAGCCAGATGGATTGCCAAAGGGAACAGGATTCCTCCCACCTGCAGCACACGTGTGAGCGCGCACACTTGGTCTCTGCGGCTGTTATGCTGTTTCTCAGAGCTTCTCAGTGTTGTAGCTAGTCCTCCCTTTCCACCTCCCTGCCCCCAATACTGGCTTGTTGATTATTCTTCCAAAGGTAAATATTTCTCCAAGTCTTCTCCCTGATCCTTTGAGTCCAAGAAGTTTGAACTCTGGGAGAGCTTTGTCTGTCTGTCTCAGTTCCCCATTTTACAGATACCTATTATCAGCTCCTGCCCTTACATCCTGATGTGCTGTTTGGACTTAAAAACAAAGGCAAGCTCTAATGAGGGGCTTTGATGTTTAGGAAGAGCAGGTATCTGGAAGTCTTGGCACTTAATTCCAGGTTTGAGGGACCCTCATTGTGCTCAGCACAGTCCCGGAGAGGGGCAGGCAGCACCATCTGCCGGGAAGAGCTGGCGTTCCCCAGCTCCACGGGTGCCTGATTGACCTCGGTGTCTGTGCAGCAGGGAAACCAGAACACTAAGGCACTTGCCTGTGGTTTTCTTAGTGTGATTTTTTGTAGAACTCTTGGTGTGGGTGAGCTCTGGCTTTTCTAGGTCTCCGTTTCCCCATCTGTAATGTGACTTTCTTACCCCCAAGCAGCCTTACAACTGCAGCCATCTATAATTATTCCATGTCCTCGAGACAGAATAGTTCTCTGGCACCCAGGCGTCCATGCGTAGAGTTGGGTTTAGGTGGTTTTGGGTCGTGCAGAAGGTGGGCCCCTAAGTGAGCATGTAGTTACAGAAGCCTCAGGATCACAGGTCCCAGCTGAGCGTTGCTGTAACGTCATGCAGCAAGCACTGTGCCCAGTACCCCGCGCGGCTGATCTCGCCCAGTCCCCGTGCCATCCCATGAAATAAACCCTGCCAACATCCCCTGTGTGCAGGTGGAGAATCAAGGCTTTGGGTTGAAAGGCCACAGCTGAGGTACTTTGGTGGCAAAACAGTTCTGAAAGCCGACCTTCTGTTTCCAGGGAGCCCCCGAACCTCTCTGCTCTACTGCCCCCTATAGGTAAGTGTATGACATGGCCACTCTGTGTGGGGTAGATTTTCAGGATTCGCTGGAGCTCAAAGTGCCCTCTTATGCAACACCTTTCTCTGCACAAAGAGAGTACATTTTATGTGCCTAAAATCACGAATGACTTTGGGCTGTAGCCCTTGGAGTGTGCAGTAAGGGCCTGAAGTATCAGAAGTTCGATGATCCTCTTTTAGTGGCGCTGCAGTTTCCTGACAAAATCAGCTACACACTCTCAGGGATTTCTGCTAAAGATGTCTGACAGGTGCCCAGTACTTCTCCTGTCACCCCCAGGACCCTCGCTGCAAAGCAGCCCAGACCTCCTTGAACTCTGTGTGTGTGGACAAGGCCTGGCTTGGGCAGTACAGACCCGACCCCATAGCTTCTCACAAACCTCCAGGTAGTTGGTGATGCTGCTGGTTGAGGTCTCCACCGAACCTTGAGGGTCCAGAACATGGTTTTCAGGGGGCTGTGCTGCTCTCCTAGAATAGCTTCAAGTCCTCAGGAAATAGCTTCTGAGGATCTCCCTGGAAGATTTTCCACCAGGAAGATTCAAGTGGAACTCAGAGAGTTGCAGATGTTCCGGGCATCACATCGCAAGATAATAATAACCACTGCCCTGCCCAGTGCTTTCTGTGATCATCTGAGCCCCATCTGGGTTAAGGCTACCTTGCTACCTTAGGAAAGACTAGTTCATGGGTCTGGGGGATGCCAGGTGCTTGCTTGTATCCTGTTTGAGTGAGTTTAATCCATCTCATCCTTGAGGATTTCTTGGTGCAATTGCTTCTTTACATCCTCAGCTGTCCTCTCTCTCCTAGACTCCAACTGGCCCTCACAGCAGAGGCCTATAGCCCTTACCCTCCCCTTGGTGTAACCCGACGTGATCCTCACCCCTCAACAGCCTGTCCTTGCATCCATCAGAGTAATCCATCTGGTCTGGAAAAAGTGTCCGGGAATCTCTTACGTGTTAGGCACAGCGAGTGTTTACATCCATCTTTGGAAAACACAGGACACCATGACCGTGTCCTTTCTCCTCTCCTTTGCTTGCTGATTCTACCCTCTCACCTCTGGGATGGCTGCTACCATTTCTGTCTCCTTCCGAGGATCCTCATTCACTGGGAAGTGAGAGCAACCTCTCACTAAATACATTCTCCTTGAAGATCCCACTGTGCTGCCACAAACTCACGATGCTCACTTGTTACTTCCTCAAGGATCATCTCCAGAGAACACGAGTCCTCTGAGTCTTCTCTTTCACTTTTTACTCCTCACTGCTTTGATCCATTCCTAAGCCTTGTCAGCGCTGCTGCTAAGGTTGTTGCTGCATGGGGTCTCTTGCAGTGTCTGGAGACATTGATGGGCACCCCAGGGGTTACTGCTAGTGGCCAGTGGATAGAGCGCAGGGTGGTATGAGACTTCTTACATTCAGTGTACACCCGACAAAAGTTGCCAAACTTGAAGTACCTCAGTAATGATGAGGGTGAGGAAGCCTCCAGCCTCTCCTGTCGTTGCTTCCTTGACCTCCAAGCCCTTCACACATTCTCATGGGATAGCAGAGTCATCTTCCTAAGAAAGGAAAGTCAGATGAGATGACTTCCGTGTAGAGCCTTCTCATCACAGCTAGAATTTCAAAGCCAAGCTCCTAGACCTGCCTCTTGATTAGTTCTTGGCCTCGCTGTGTCCCTTCTCTGTCCGCCCTGCCCTGAGCACTCTGCTCTGCCATCCTTCTGTCCATCTTTCTGTTCCAAGTTCCTTCCAGGCATCCAATGTGTTCTGGAGAGCCTCTCTGGCAGGGTTGCTGTCCACTCCCTCCTGCTTAGCTTCTGTCTTGGCCTGTAGATCTCACCATAACTACCCTTGTCTTTCCCTCACCCCCACATTTCTCTACAGCACCACATAGCACTTAGCACTTTGCTTGTCCTTATATCCTCCGTGAAGCAAGATCTCTCCTGCCTTGGGTGGAGCTGTGTTCCACCCTCACTCAGAATGATGCCTGGCCCACAGTCAGTTATCAGTAGACAGCACTGGAAGGCGGCGGCGGAGGAGGAGCTTACACTTCCACAGTAGAGTCTAAGAGCTGCCCTGATTGCATTTATTATATGAATGTTCACAACAGCTTGGTGTCCTGAACACCATGATCATCTTCTCCAGTGAGGAAACTGAGGGACTGGAAATTACAGGACTTGTCAAAGGCCGTGTGGCTGAAAGGCGGCAGTGCTGAGACTTGAACTTGGCTGGTGTGAATCTGGAGTTGATACTCTCAATCATTCTCTGTCTCCATGTGTTAGAGAAATGAATGTGGACTGTGAGGATGACCTCACACCCTTCCTTTCTGATGCACATAGGGTAATGAAGCCTGTGTGGGTCTGGAATTTATTTTGATCTGAATTCAAATTCTTCACTGACTTATGCTTTGTGATTTACATGCTTTGTCTTGGAGTTATGAGGAAGAAATGTCAAAGATATCTCATAAAAAAAAAATTAGTATTCAATGTTCCAGATACCTCCCTCCATTGTAACTGCTGATCATGTTCCTCTGTTGTTTTGGCCACGAGGAAAGTCTAGCTAATACTTGAGCCCTGGTGCTTGTAATCATGTAATACTTCATGGGGTGCATTTAATCTACTGTCTCCTTCACTTGTGCTTTTCCCCATAACACTGTTTTCCTCATTCTTTTTTCTGACTCACCTAAAAAATGTATGAAAGCCAATGATGAACACGAAGCCAAGGAATGTGTGTGGAAGGCATGTCCTAGGCAAGTCATTTAAACTTCCAGATTTTCAGTGTCCTCTGTACAGGGTTGGAATTATTCTTGCTTTGCAGTCTTTTCAGCCTAAGTGAGCAGAGCCCACAAGTCAGGCTACAGAATAAACATTCAGTAAGCATTGTTGACTTTGCCTCTTCCTTCCTTTACAGCGGGGAAGAGGGGGAATCCTGTACCGGTGCGTGGCCCAGGGCGGATGTTGTGTGGTGTTTAATGTCTCACGGAGCCACTCTTGCCCTCCAACTACGAGCTCATTACGAGGACCCCATGTGACTGGCTGTCGTCTTGTCTTATTTGGGGTGACAGTTTTGACTACAATAAATTGGTTATAGAGCAGCAGAATAATATTAGGTTTAGTAAACAGAAAATATCCCCCCACTATGCGGGGGATTTGGATATAGAACCCGGCCTGACAAATATAAAGTATTTACTGGAAAGAAAATGAATCACATAAACTTCTGGTTGCCATGGCAATTCTTTGGCCCTCTTTAGCTAAATTTTCATATAGTAATGAGGGATGTGGGATGTCGACTATTTTGTCTCAATTGCCTATTAGCTTATAAAAGCAGTCCAGTTTTCATACTAATTGTTACTCAGTAAAACAGTCCTATTTTGAGGTGACCTTGTCATCCATTTCCTGGATGAGGGCTTGAGGGCTGGATTGAGGGCTTTTGAAAATATAGAAAACAATAGTTATAAAATTAAATGCTCTTAGCCTTTCTGATGCCAGGCATCTTCTTATTTAATCTCATAACTGTTTTCTAAAGTCGGTTTTACAGATGAGGAAGTAATATCTAGTTGGGTGACCTTCCTACGGGTTCTGGCAGGTCCCAGTCTGTCTGATTCCTAACCCTTTATTCCCAACTGCTAATAAGGGTGATTTTTAAAATCTTATTTAGAAAAGATACAGATGTATTCAGAATATTGATATTTACGTAATACATCATTCTTGAATCTCAAAACAATTGACATTTGGGGGCCTGGTTAGTCTGTTTTGGTGCTCTCCCGTGCACTACAGGCTGTTCCACAGCACCCCTGGGTGGTCCATGAGATGCCAGTGGGACAGCCCCCTGCACCCCCCCAGCACTGCCAAATGTTGCCTGGGGAGCACGCTAGGCCAACTGAGAAGGAACATAAGTATTTTATTCTTTTACTACTGGTATATGGTAAGAGGAATTGTTTTCTTAATTTTGCTTTTGAATTGCTGATTCCTATATTTTGATGTAATTACCCTGTATCATGAAACCTTGCCGAACTTTTGGCGTGTTGGAGATCTCTTGTGGATGTAGATATTCAGACCTCTAAGTTTCTTTCTCAGCCTCTGTATCCATACATTTTGTCATACTATTTTTTTGTCTTTACATTTTCTAATTTCATTAGTGCTTTTTTTTTTGAACTATAGATTATTTAATAGTGTTTTATTTAATATCCACATATTTGGGAGTTTTACAAATTTCCTTCTGTTATTGATTTCTAGTTACATTCCATTGTGGTTAGAGAACATAACTTTATATGATTTCATTCCTTTTAAATTTATTGAAGTTTACTTCTTCGCTTAAAATGTGGTCCATCTCAGAGAATGTCTCATGTTCACTGGAGAAAAGTATATATTTTTTTCTTGCTGAGTAGAGTGTTCTGGAAACATTTCTTATGTCCAGTGTGTTTATGGTATTGTTACACCTTTCATTTTTTGCTAAATACTAGTAACTCTTACAAATTGAAAGTGTTGAAATTGCCAGCTATACTTGGGTAGTTGTCTGTTTCTTCCTTTTGTCAAATTTTGATCATGTATTTTGGGGCTTTGATTTTAGGTGCATATAATGAGGTTTTTCTGGTGGATTAATTGTTATATCACAAAACCTCTACTTCGTCTGCAGAAGTGATTTTCTGCCTTCTATTTTGTCTGTTGTTAGTGTTGTCTGTTGAATTTGAATAGTTTTTGTTAAGCCTTCTCAGTTTAAATTTTAATGTCCAGGCAGGATTGAAAATCAGAGCACTGTTACAGTAAGTTAGAAACTGAGAATTACTGTTTTGTTTTTGAAGTTAGCCCACAGCTATCTAGAGATGAAGGCTCTAGAGTTATCTAATTCCTTTGACTAGTGTTAAAGTCATCATAGAAGCTTTTAGATGCTGTGGTAAAACCTTACCAGGAGAAAGATTTGCAGTTAAAGTTATGCCTTCCTGAAAGCGATCTTTTCAAGTTATATCAATGGCAATCTGTGAATGTTCTTTAGCCCTGTCTGATAGAGCAGCCCGCAGGACACTCCTTCCTTCTCTCCTCTGTGGATAGCTGTGCTAGTCAGTGAAGGAGGAAATGATTTGTGGGGCTCATGGTTTCAGAGGAGTCAGTCCATGGTTGGCTGACTGTGAGGCAGGAATATCATGGTGGAGGGACATAGTGGAGCAAATACGCTTACTTCATGTCAGGGTGATCAGGTGCAGTGCAGAGGCTGAGGAGCAGGTGTAGACCCCAAGGCTACCTCTATGACCCACCAGAACATGAGCAGAAGTGTGCTTTACTAACCCTGCAGGTCAGAGGTGGTGAATCGATAGCACATAAACCGTAGTGCAGGGCCTTCTCGGTTAGCGTGCAAGCCAACCATCAGATACAATTGTGTTTGCTAAACTAAAACTTCAGTATTTAGGTTTAGCTGCAGTGTTGGCAGTTTATGTATGATACATAAGTGGGTTTTAGGTTGCAGTTCGGGTACTCGGTCTCTAAAAGGTTTGTCATCAATCAAGTTGACCATTGAGCTGAAACATAACAACACCTCCCTGGACCTGTGTCTTGGAGTGGAAGCCCCCTCTGCCTGTGGGTCTCACTTCAGCTTAATTCTTGGGTCATAGGCCTTTCCCTTCTCTTTTTACAGGCATGTGGTAACCAGGAGACCCAACCTGAGTTCCAGGGTTAAGCTATTTATGTCATTTTTATGTAGAAGGCCAGGTAAACTGTCCAGAGACAGGTTCAGAAGGCATATCAGGAATGAGCTCTTTTTTCAGAAACATAAAGGCAAAAAATCGGCACAAAAGTGAGAATGTTTTCAGAAGAAAGATCTCCAAGTTTTCCAGGGAGCAGGAGCTTGAGAAAATGTGGAAGCTTTGGAAAGTTAAAACTTCTTTTGGCAAAAGTGACCCTCATTGCCCAGCAAGATGGAAAATGACCTAGTATAAGTCTTTTCTTTCTTGGAATATATTCAAATTGGAAATTATCTTTGACTTCCATTACTCCTTTACCCCTTTTCTTTTACTTTCCTTTAAATCTCTTTCACGGTCCTCAGCTTCTTAGGAGTTGCTCCTTGGATATCGCTTTACGTGGCGCTGGCCGATGCCTTTGTTCAGGCACCCCTTTCTGTGTGGAAACTACTGTGTTCCATTTGCATCTTTGTTCCCACATCTGTTCTTAATTCCAGGGATTCAGATCCACCATCAGGAAGTTTTTCTACCAAGCAGTGAAAAGCCTCCAGAGGCTGAGTTATTTGACCCACATTTATTTATTATCTCTTTAGATCTTTTCCCCTTTCACGATTTGTCTGTAGAAGCATGAGTTGGGAATGTCTTAGTTTCCTGCTCCTAGGGTCTCTGGAATTTTCATTTCAATATGTATGCACATAAACAGATCTTCCTACACATATGGATATCCATTATTAATAGCCCAAATAGATAACCTTAAAAAAAAAAACAAAAAAACCCCTTTAGTTTATGAGCTAAATTTCCCAATCCAAGCTTGTCTGATTGTTTTGCCTTGTTTATCCTTGTCATTCTTACTAAGAAGATCATCTTAAAGAGAAATAACGATCACTTGGAATTCTCTCATAGTTTAAAATGCCTTTCCCCTCCAAGCCCCAAAGAATATTATACACTTGTCTACTTCACTCCCCTAGGATTTTAGGGAAGGTGTGGATGATCTTTCCTTGACTTACATGGCCTCAAAACATCCTTATGAAACTATCGAAATATTTTACATAGAAAAAAACAAATCTAACCAATGCTGTTTGAAATGGAAATATCTGCTGGCTCCGAGGATCCCTGCCGACCCTGGCCTGCCTGTCACCTAGATTCGCTTCCTGCCACAAACATTGAGTTCTCGATGCTCTGACTTCTCCCAGATCTGTGTGCAGGGCACACCCCGTCATCCAGTCTTCTTTTCTGGGGTGCCCTTCCCTCCCCTTGTTCACCAGTTCACGTTTAATCATCTTTCATACCCACCTGTGATAGCATGGCCTGATGAAGTACTCCCTTTGTGAGACCTTTACTCTGCTGTTCCCTACATGGCTCTTAGGTATCCACTGCTGAGTGGACATTAAAAATACCTAGTGATAACAGTAATAACTTATACAATGTAATAATGCCATACAACATTAAATACTATTTAGTGTAGTATTGCGAGCTGTACTTTAGGGCAAAATATCAAATATTAGTAGCTGATACAACATACATGAGCAATAGCTAGTACAGTGCTAGCCATAATACTGTGTTCTAGAGAAAGTTTTAAGCAGTTATTTTTTTGTCTTATTTAGTCCCCATAGCTCCGCAGCCAAGTACAGGTTTGTACTATCTCCACATTTCAGTGAAGAAACTGAGGCACAGAGGCTGAGTTCCTTACTGTAAGTCATGCAGCCAGGAAGTGGTTGAGCCAGATTCAAACCCAGCCAGGATGACGTCTGTGCCTAACCTCTAAACAGCTCTCACTAACTGCTGAGAAGCAATTGTTTCATCTTCCTTGCAGACCTCACACGTTTTCTGTTTGTGGCATAAAGAGAGTTTGGGAATGACTGGCAGTGTAACTGAAAGAGCGAGGACCAGGACTGTCTGAAGATTTTACTGGTTTTCATCTTATTTTTCTGGAGCAGCCATCTAGGCAAGCAATTTAAAGAACCTTGAACCTTGCCAAGAAAGGGTATGCTGAGTCCCTCTTAGGTATCAAGCATATGTCAGATTCTCTATGTATGAAATCTCAGTTTATTTTCACAACAACCCATATGGCCTGTGGCCTCATTATTCCACTTTCATAGTCGGGGATGCTGAGGCAGAAGAAGGTTAAGTTCTTTGCTTAGGGCCCAGGGTGGAGCAGGCCGAAACCCCTGAGCCCTGCTGACACCTTCGCTCCAAGCTACAGACCTTCCGGGCTTAAAGGTAATGTTTGAGAAGAATGTTCTAACAGAGAATCTCTGACAAAGCTGTTTCACCTGCACGGCCTCTTTCGATGTTTATATTCAAGTTAGATTGTTCCAGCCCTGGGTGTATACGTCTGAAGCAGCCCATATGTTATTTGGGGGCATCATACTATGTTGCCATATCTGATTGATGAAATTTGGAGTCGGCAGTATGGTGGAGTTCAGTTTCTGGCTCCTGCAGTAATGCAGTTGTGCAGGATGGAATTGCTGGGGCGGATTTGCCCCTGAGCTGTTTATCATCTGCTTTGGGACCGTCCTGAAAAGCTCGCCTTCCTTCCTTCTCCCAGACTTCTCACAGATTCCTGGCAGATTGCTATTTAAAAGTCTTGTTATTTTAAAAAGTCTTTATTTTGCCTTCTTGCCCCCAACCATGAAGTCATTGTTGGCTTTTACAAGGAACCAGTTTGACTTTTTAGAAAATGAGCTAGGAGACCCAATATAGTAGCAATTTCAGATCTGTTGCTTTTTGCAAAGTTTTTAAGCCAATGATGGCTACATATGGGTATACATTTTGAGAGATGGCACACTGATTCTAGTTGTGAATTTTGTAGTTTGGTTTTTTCCTAGTTTATCCTTTGGTGTAGCATTTATTCTAATAACCATAGAGTGGACAGAATTCCAGCTGGTTAATTACACTTGTCTTATCAGAAATAAGGGCGGAAATGTTCTTTTTTTTCAATGTATTAATTTTTTATTTTAAAATTGATTTTATCAGTACATTTCCTTAATTAAAGAAAAGATACAGAGTGCTGTTAACTGATAGGAGAAGCACGTTCGTGTTGACCTCCTTTCTGTTTCCTTCCTTCCACGCTGTCCCTGCCTCTGGGCCTTTGCACGTGTGGTTCCTTCTCGGAACATTCTTCATTTCAGTTTCACAAACACTAAAATTTCACACATGGCTGTGTCTCCTGTGTGTCATCAGCTTTTGCACGTAGGACAGTCAGTGAGACTCACAGATTGTGCGTAGAATGACTGACTGACTGAGTCAGTCCTCTGACTGCAAATACTGCATCTTCCTACCTTGGCTGTGTGAGCTGCTTCTGATGGAGAGGAAATGTGTGGTGGCTCCACCTTCAGGACACACCATGCATTGCATGTGCAAGGTTGCTCACCGGTCAGCCGGTGGGGGCAGGACAGAAAGTGCCTGTCTTCTCCGCTGTTGAATCATTGCATAGCTAGCTCAGTGCCTGGTGGATAGCGAGATCAAGATAGTCATGTTTGATGTTGTCTGATAAAGATGGTGTTTTCCCCCTTTCAACATTTCCTTACAAGGTAGAGCAGCTGATCAAGAGTTTTGAAGTCTGGAAGGTCCTTTTCACTAGGACGGCAAACATTTGAATAAGAGCCTACAGCTCATGTGTAGAACAGAATCACAGAATCCTTTTGTTTTTTGTGAATGAGTCTGGAGATGGGGAGACACCATGAAGTGGCCCTCAGTGTCTATGTGGATGTTCTTGTGGTTTCTCCTCTGTCTGGTACAAATTGTCAGTGTTGAGTGTGATCATGATATGTATATAAAATGTTACTATTTCACAGTAAAAAAAAAATATTCTGGGGCTAGGGATTTAGCTCAGTGGTTCCGGTGCCTGTCTTGCAAGCACAAGGGCCTAGGTTCGATCCGATCCCCCAGTAACCACATTCCATACTGGACGTGGAGACTCACTCCCAGCAGCGATCAGTACAGTGCCGGGCATGGTGGCTCACGCCTGTAATCCCAGCACTCGGGAGGCAGAGGCAGGAGGATTGCTGTGATGTGAGTTTGAGACTGAGCTCAGGGCCAGCCTGAACTACAAAGCGAGAAACTGTCTCAAAATAAAAACAAACAAAAAAAAAACAAAACAAAACCAAAAAATTCTGAAGTTTATCTTTATGGCTACGTCGTACTCCACTTTATTAAAAACACATACACACATCTTATTTACCTGCTCACCAGTTGATGGGCTTTTGGGCTGTTTCCAAGACTTAGCTATTACAAACTGTGCTGCTATAAACATAGTTGGGTGTGCATATGGCAGCACAATCATCAGTTTAAGTTTTTACTTCATAGTGCAGATCGGATTTCAACACTTGAACCCTGAAGGGACATAATCAGACCACTTTCTAAATCAAAACGAGAGCTTTAAATGTTCATTGCAAACCTTGGTTGTGCTTCACATAAATACAGCTCTCCCCCTGGGGAGAGGCTCCAGGATCTGTGATTTCAAAGCATCCCTGCAGCAGGTGGACCTCTGATTGCTTTTGCAAAATTATTTAGAAAGCAGCAAATTCCGGAGAGACATGAGTCAGCAGGAAGGACTGGGGGCAAGAAATTGTTCCTTGTGGTGACTTCAGACGAGGAGGACTGTTCAGCCAGAAGTCAGTCAGTCGTAAGAGCTCTGTGGGAAGCGGTGGTGCTGTGCATTCACCTGTGCTTGGTGCAGCCCTGGGAAGCCAGCCACAGCAAGATGATGCCCTGTGTTGGTGCAGTTTTCAAAGACAAAGACAAGAGTCGAGGTTTTCTTGACCAGACAGGAATGTCCCCTCCTCTGCATGGTGGAGGAGTAACATACACAGACACTAAGAGGAAAAGACAGAGTTGAATGGAGAGGAGCAGAACACAGCAGCAGTGAAGGACCTATGTAATAAAAACACAGAGACACTCAGGTTGCTCTTAGCCTTGCATGATGAGGAATGTTGTTCTCAGCGGGGAAGAACTGGCCCATCTTGATGATCCCACACAAGAGGCTTGTCTGGTGCCTTCCGGCGCCTAAAAGCAGCTCTGGTTCTTCAAGGAAGATTCAGTGATCAAAAAGACACAAAAATATGAAATACACATTCCATTTGATCAAGGCACTATTGTACAAGTAGGAAAAGCAATATACGTATGAACACTGTTGAAAATACCCCAGATATCCACCAGTAAGGTTTGTATGGCTCATTGGTGCATACATGCAGGAAATTACTGTTAGCTCTTTTTTTTTCATACTAGGGGTCGAACTCACGACCTTGTACTTGCCAGATAGGTGTGGTACCACTGAGCTGCATCCCTGGCCCATCTTCAGCTCTTAAAACATGGCAGTACACAGCAGTAGACACTGACAGAACAAGATGCCACAGTATGTTAAGCTGTAGAGTAGCATGTACTGTGTGAGTATATGTAAGTCACACAGTGTACTCAGATTTCCACCTGTTAAGGGGGCCTGTAATGACTGCGTGATCTGTGTACTGGGTGTGGTTTTGGTGTTGGACACAAACCAGGGAGTGGAAGAGTGGCCCTTTGCTGCTCAGAGTTATTGTGCTTGGAGCCAGCAGCACGTGGGAGCCTGTTAGGAATGCGGAACCCCAGGTTCCACCCCAGACCCCTGTGTTGTAAACAGGTTCTGTGTGATCCGTGTATGTGCCACCGTGTCTGACTCTGTGCTTCGGAATGGATTCCCCAAACCTGCCAGCGTGTCTGTCTCCAGGGGGTAGCAATTTGGGACACTTTTTACTTTCACCCTGTTTCTGGGGCCTTGTTGAAATCATTCGCAGTGAGCTATGTCTTGGATTTATAGAGACAAAGGTGATAATTTTGCAGAAGAGCTTAAAGATCCTGCTTCTGGGTTTTGGGTGGCTGAGGATAGAGTGGAGGTTTTTTCTGCAGGCCGGACAGTGGGTAGAGACTTTACAGAAACAAAAGGAGAATGGTCTTCCTGGCAGTCAGAAACTGCACTGCACAAAGGCTCTGCCCAGCTGGAATAAGGGGGTCCGTGAGGTTGCAGCAAACTAGAGAGCGGCATGATGCTCTGACGAGGATGCTGGGTTGATGAGGAAATGCTCTCTGTTCCTGTGGGGGATATTTCTTCTGCATTTTCAGAAGGCAACCAGAGCAGGACCCACCGATTGAGAGCCGTGTGTTAGAGACATGAGCCTGGCCAGAAGGACATGTGCATGTAGAGCTTTCCAAGGAGCAGCTGGACTCAGGAAAACAGGGCCCCTCTGCCTGTTTTGCTCCCAAACCTTTTCCCAGCAGGTTCCCAGGGCCCGTCTGAGCAGGGAAGGAGTCGACACTGCCACTACGTGGTGGCTGCTGTCCTGTTCTGGGTCTCCTTGGGAGGCTGCCCATGGCTGTGGTCAGGAAGCTGGATTTGGGGAGAGGGTTCCTCCACTCTGTAGAGAGTGACCAGTGCTGGGATGGGTTGTGAACAGCGTGGCTTGTTCTCTCACTCTGCTGAGGGCCTGAGAATCCTGGGTACTTGAAATGCCCGTGTGGCCAGCCTGCCGGGCACAGCCTGGCACTCAGGGTTCTCCATGACTCCTGGCACCCTCTTGGGAGCGTGTGTCCTGTTTCCTCCGGACATCATCAGGTGTCTTTTGTCTCAGCTTCCTGCCTTTTGTTGTCATATATTATGTCTTTGACTGTGATCAGATACAGAGTCCTGGGATTCCTCCCAGTGAACTGCTAAACCTGGGGACCTGGTGGATCCTGGCATTATTATAAAGGCTTCTAACGGAGAACGTGTGGTCCTGAAATGCTCTGGAAGTGCACGGCTTTTTTGTTTTTTAAAATTGGGACCATGGTTGGAATTTGATGAAAGAGCTCATCGATATATCATTTAATTGGCATAAAATGTTCACCGTCTGCCACTTAGTACTCCCCTTTCTAGGAATCTGGCATCAGAGTATTACTTGTAATTCAGGCAGAGTACACAAAAGGCACAAAAATGTTCTGTACAGTGTAATTTCTAATGCTGAGAATTTGATCATCACACTGTTAGTCTGCTTTCTGTAACAAAATACCCAAGGCTGGGAGATTATGAAGAAAGGAGGTTTGTTGACCTCACAGTGTTGGAGGTTCAGGAGTTCGGCATTGACATCTGTTCAGCTCTGGTGAAGGGTCCCGTGGTGACGTCATACGACATATGGCGCCATGGACAAGAGGTCTCTGTGTGGGAGGAAAAGATACATGATGAGGTCGGTCATCAAGGAGCAACTCAGGGTTCAAACTTGCTTTTCTGTAACAATTCCTGCAGAAATGAATTCACTTCCCCAGGTCAGCATTAGCACTTTCCGTGGTCAGTGTCCTCAACTACCTAATAACTTGCACTAGAAGGTTCCAGAACCTCTTAGTACCACCATGTTGGGGACAAGGCATCCAACACATGAACCTTTGGAGGACAAACTACATCCTTATCACAGCAGCAGGTACCCAACATGAAGGCAGTGGTAGGAGTAACCATATTATGCCAATAACATGTAACATTTTCGTAGCTGCAGAAACATTGGAAAGTATTTATGTTGTAGTGTGAAGTGAAAGGGTTAGTATACAAAGTTATATATATATATTTTTTTTCTCGAGAGACTTACACTGAATGAAAACAAGCTATTCCCCAAAGGTAATGTGGTTCCACTTAAATAACATTCTTGAAATGACAAAAGGATAGAGATGTAGAACAGACTTGTGGTTGCTGGGATTAATGACAAGGTGGAAATGAGAGAGTAGTAGCATGTGGGATTTTGTGGTGATGAAAATGTTCTATATTTTAGAGTATTCATGTCAGCATCCTCGTTGTGATGTTGTTTTCTAGTCTTAGTAAGGGACAGTAGAAAAAAGGTATATGAGATCTCTGTATTATTTCTCATAACTTCCTGTGAATCTGTAGTTATCCTAAAATCTAAAAACTTAATAAAACATCCTGAAACATTAAAAAGTAGGTGTTCTGATATTATCTGCATAGAAAAGTGTTAATTATAGTTACTTTGGAGTAGAGAGAGCAGAAGTAATTTCTTCTCTGTGCTATTTCTATGTACTGCACAATGAATATGATTATAGCTTTTTATTTTAAAATAATATCAGCTCCACAGAAAAGTTGCAAAAATAGTGTGAAGAGTTCTTATATTCCTCACCCCCTTCCACTTAGTAATACCATGTATAGCCATCACAGTTTTCAAAACTAAGAAATCAGGGGGCC
>PVIR01014395.1:0-40307 GCA_004026965.1 Petromus typicus | reverse complement strand
ACATAAAATACTCACATCGTAAGTGGCATCTCTCTGACAGTAACTGTCGTTGCCCATGTTTATTTAGATGTTGGCAGGTTTGTTGGTATTTCAGGTCAGGTTCCCTAGAAGCAGAACCTGAAGTGAGAATTTTTTTGTGAGAGTGATTTACTTCGGGGATGAGTGTCAAGAATAGTCTATAAGAGAAGAAGTGAAATAAGGTGAGAAGGAGGCAGAGGAGGGTACAGACTCAGGGAAAGAACAAGCAGTAGCCTGATATCCAGAGGCCTTGGAGCATCTACAGTGCTGCAGAGCCGTTCCCCACTGGCAGGTGGCAAGGCCAGTTCCTTGAGTGTTGTGTCTGTTGGTTACCGCATGAAGGCCGATCCTGCCAGCATAGGTTTGTACTCACGACACAAGCACAGATGAGCTGTTCGTAGCTGCCTCTCCAGCCACATGGCTGCACTGCCTGACAGAAGGGTGGTGAAGCAGACATGGAGCTTGCCTTACATAAATGGTATCATGGTGTGTGGGTGGCAGCATAAGACGTGCCCAAACCATGAGAGGAGGGGAAGAGCATCCTTTCCAGCTAGAGAGGTTTTGTTGAACTGGACTCTGTGGAGAAGGGAGTATCTAAGCTGTTGTTTAGTGCAAGAGGTGGAAATTCAATAGTAACACTAGTCCACTCATGAAGGCTCAGGCCTCAAGACCTAATCACATCCTAAATGTCCCGCCTCACAGCACCATTGTGATTAACTTTCCAACACATGAATTTTGGAGGCTACCCTCAAACCATAGCATAAGATCAAGCACAAAAATATTTTAAACCAAATTTCATAGGATCTTACTGGTCTGTTGAGGAATGAATCTGATTATGAAATCTTTTTAAAATTTGTTTTTAAAATTTGTTTAATTATTATTTACTGAGGAATTACTACTTGAGCACTGCACAAGCATTGATTATGAACAAGACAGATTTAATCCCTGACTTGTAGAACTTTGTGGAATGTAAGATTAAGCAGAGCATCATCAAGGTGAAGTAGAAATACACAGAAAGGTCCAGGATTTAGCTCAGTGGTTCCAGCGCCTGCCTTAAAAATGCAAGAGCCAGCTGATCCCCAGTAACCACATACAACAGTGCTGGACGTGGTGGCTCATGCTTGAAATCCCAGCATTTGGGAGGCAGAGGCAGGAGGATTGCTGTGAGTTCAAGGCTGAGCTCAGGGCCAGCCTTAACTACAAAAGTGAGACCCTGTCTCCAAAAAAAAAGCACAAAAAGAGGGCCAGGGTTTAGCTCAGTGGCAGCACACCTTCCTTACAGCGCAAGGTCCTGAGTTTATACCTTCTTATGTAAAGAAATATACAAGCAGCAACTCCGGTTAATCTGGGAAGAGGGCAAGTACAATGACCATGTCTGGGCAGGATGGTTAGACTGAGACTTGAGAGAAAATGAGTTATATAGGAGAAGGGGAATTGGTTTTTTGGATGGAGCTATCTGACTTTTTTGGCTCCTGCTTTTAGTTGAATAAATTTATATTTATTTTTAGCATGGAATGAAATTAAGGACTAAGCATTTTATGGCACCTTCAATGATCAATAATTTGTTTGCTGAATTTGCTTAAGAAAGATTCTGAATGCAAATAAAAAGATAGTACATAAAATTATTTTGAAAATTCGATTTGAGACTACCCTCCATTCACTGTGACTTGTTGCAGTACCTTGGCACCCATAAGGAAAGCATTTTCTCAATCAAAAATAGGATGTTCTACAAGAAGTCACTAAAGTGATAATAATTTCAAAATGTTCCAAGATTATTTTATGAAAAATAAGACTATTAAAATACACCGAAAAATTGATACATTTAGAAACATACAGTGAAGAAACTGGTTAAAGCGCAGTGGTACCTTGATGCACAAACTCAATTCTCTCCATGATTCTGGTTGTATATCAAACTGGATAAGAACCAAATAAATTTCCTCATAAGATCAACATTGAACCTAACCATTAAATTTGATTTGGTTGAGTCTCATCCAACTTGGTTTGTAACCAGAATTATGGAAAGAATCAAGATCATGCCCCAAGGCACCACTGTATATGTACATCTATCAAACATAATTATTTCACTTTGATTCTATTTTAATACTCACATAACCAATATAAAGTTTTGAATTCTCCTTACGTGTATACAGGAGATGTTACTTTTATTTTTGAAGATACTTTTTAAATAGGACTACTTTAACGGCTCATTAATATAATAAAATCAGATAATCACTTAAAATATTTCACAAAATTATTTGAGTTATTTTTTTAACATCCTCTTTTACATTCTGTGATGGATTAACTGATGCTCATCTTAAGTGGGAATACCCTGCGGAACTGAGTCAGTGTGACTCTGGGCGTGGAACACCTACTACTGTTGTTGGCAAGGGCATAAAAAGTGGAGGAGAAGATTGTATGCTGCTGATTTTCTTGGAGGACTTGCTGCGGCTGGTTTTCCTGATGCAGTCTCAGCTGTTCTCATCACCAGGGCTGGCTGCTGCTCTCTCCAGGGAAGCTCTGGTCTTTGTCTTGAGCCTTGTTTCCTGGCTCCAGTGCAGATCCCTCAGCCTTCTGAAACAGCTGCTTCACGCCGCTGGCACATTTTCCAGTTTCCACCACTGGCCCCTGAGCCTTCCTGGGGCAGGCCCTTGATAGGGACTTGTGTGAGACATTGCTGGGGACATTAGGCCTTGCAGTAGACTTGTGGCACACTGCCATTGGCTCCAGGCCCTGGGCTGGATTCTTCAGGTGTCTAGCACATGGAAGATCTTGCGTTCTTCTGCATTTGACTTTTTAGGTGGATATTATCAAATAACCCTGTAAGTGAGATGTGCTATATTAAATCTATTCCCTTACAAATCACTTCCTACAACACATTCAAAAGCCATAAAATTATCTCTCCACCTGTGTCCTCCAGCAGACTATTCAGGTCCCTAGTGCTGGTGATATACTGAAAGATACAGCATTCTGTCTCCTTACAAAGCAAGAAAGAGATTCCTCATTTTTGTCTTGTCATTTATTTTTTCTAACTATGCATGTCCTTTTGAGGCTACATACACCAAGCACTGTCTATATATTAAAGGCTGTCTGAGCACTTTCCATGGACTGACCTACCAATCCTTAGAGTAGTTGTATGATATAAACTTTTCTGTTGTCCTCAACTTGCAGATGATGAAACTGAGCCTCTGTCTGAGTTAACTTGTCCTCTGGCATATAGTATGTATGTGGCAAACCTTAGATTAAAATGCATGTTTATATCTCTCTTTTCTCCATCTGGTTGACTGTCAGATTAAAAAAAAAAAATTTAAATACTGGAGATTGACCCCAGATCCTTCACACTAGGCTGGAGCCCCACCTAGCCTGTTTTTTTTTTTTTTTTTTTAAGACAACTTCTTGATAAGTTGCTAAGTTACTCAAGCTGGGCTCAAATTTATAATTCTCCTGCCTCGGCCTCCAATATTCCTGGGTGTGCACTACCTGTGTTAGACTCACACACCAGATTTCTTATAATGGTTGTTTGTATTTCTTTAGGGATCTTCTTTCAGCCTATTTCTTATACTTGGTACCCACCTTCTTCCTGATGTTAGAAAATAAGCTTTCCTGTTCTGCTAGTAACTCTGAATGGAAGGAGGGGATGCAGTGTTGAATCTGTGAGAAATTGCTAGGGAGAGAAGTTCTTATGATTCTGTAAAGGTATAGTACAGACAGGATTTGTCATGAATCTTCAATGTGTCAGTGTTGAAGTTGAACAGAACTCTCCTTTAGGGGAGGGAATAGTGCAAATGTTTTCCATTTGTGGCTTCCAATGGCTAACAAGGTGAGGAACTGTCTGTCTACAATTAACATAATTGTTTTCACCATCAAATTAAAGTGCTTAAAAGTATATTATGAACTGGAAAGTGCTCAAAATTAATTATGGTATCAGAACTCATGGAGCAAGACCTTGCATTTGTCCTTTTCTTTGCAGCATGCTATTATTTCAACAAGTCTCTCAATAACCCTAAGGCTTAGGTAGCAATAACTTTGGTTTACAAACAAGGAACTGAGACGATTTAAATGCTTTCCTGTTTAGTCAGCTTTAGGTGCTGTAACAGTACTGTAGCCTGGGAGGCTTAAATTTGTTATCTCATAGTTTGGGAGACTGGCATTCAGAGATTAGGATGCTGGCATGGGTGGGTTCTGTGAGGGTTCTCTCCCAAGCTGCAGATGGCAGTCTTCTTATATATTCTTACATGATAGACTCAGGAAGACTGCATACTAGCTCTTTGATGTTTCTTCTTAGGAAGACACTATCATAAGGCCTGTTTCCAAACACTGTCACATTAAGGGGCTCAAGCTTCAGCATGAATTCAGTGGGTCAAATTCTTTCCATAATGATACAACTCCCTTCCTTCAAAATCATTAAACTCCTGTGGTGTGGGTGGCTGAGGTAGGAGGACCTCAAGTTTGAGCCCAGCCTAAACAATTGAATGATTTAGTGAAACACTATCTCAAAAAAAAAGGCCTGTGAGTTCAAAAGCCCTGGGTTCAAGTCCCATTTGAGGAGAAAAAAAAAAAGAAGCTTACAAGTGGCAAAGCAGAAATAAAATCTAAGCTTTCTGCTTCAAAGACTGAATTCTATCCATACAACCAGAAACTATCACTTTACTTTGAGCATAATTCAGTCAGGGCTTTCAGCTACTATATGTGATATTTCTTATGCCAGATACCATAGTAATGGTTTTCTGTCCACTTCTTTGGCCCTTGTGGAAATCAAATTTGAGAGCATTTCTTTTCTAGTAATTTCTTTATAAAATGTATTAGCTAGCAGATTCTAGGTTGGACTCACCCTAAAACTCAGGACTCTCATTTTAGGGTATATAATAACTTCAGAAGTTATTGATGTTCTAGAAAAATAAAGTTTATAGTAATTGAAATTGTTGCATTTTATTTAAATGATTTAATATACTATGATATTTTAAAACCTTTTTATAATAATGTATATTATTATACTAGAGAAAATCAGGAAAGTTTCATTTTATTCCTTCATAAAAATTAAGGAGGCAATACTTTTTGTTTTCTTGGTGATTTTTGCCTCTGATTTTTTTTCATGTCCAGGTCAAGTAAGAATGGGTCTTATTTTTATAGCAGAAGCATTAAGAAGCCTAAAGGCAAAGTCTCTTTGGGGAAATGGCTGTGTGGAGGGAACAAAAAATGTGATTATACATGTAGAGTTTGGAAAGGTGGGCGGAGTCCAGGCAGAGGGAAGGGGAAACCCAGAGCTCTGAGTCGCATGGCTCAGGGCTTCCTAGGAGATCCGTGTGGTCAGAGTGGAGTGTGGAAGGGGAGACTGGCGAGGAAAAGGGCCCAGAGTCTCTAGGATTCTGTCTTCTGAGTAAAACGGAGAAGAGCATAATTTGACCTACATTTCATAAGAATGACTCTGGTGGCTGTGATATAGTAGTCTGTTGGGTGAAGGCAGGGGTAGAAGTAGGAAGATTAGAGAGGAGGGCACTGTGATAATTGATCCAGATGACAAGAGCTTAGACCAGAATGGTGGCAGTACTGCTAGTAAAGAGTGGACAGAGTCTGGCTGTACTTTGAAAGTAAAGTCGTACCCTGGTGTTGGCATGGGTTCAGACTTGAGAAAGAAGAGTCAAGGCTAAGGTAAAGTTTATAGCCTAAGCAACAAGAAAATGGATTGGGAATATATTGGAAAGTAGAAGATGGGGGTGGGGGGGTCAAATTCCAGAAAGTCATTGGCCCACTTTTTTGAGGTGGCTGTCAGACAGCTGGATTCCCATATGCGAAGTGACTAGATAGAAGACTGGATGAGGACACACTGTTTGGATGTACACATTTAAGTATCATTAGCATGAGGATGTACTTCAAGTCTTGAAAATGGATGAGCTCATTTGAAGAGTGTAGAGATAGAGAACATATGAAGACCAGGACCCATCTAGTTCTTCAGTGCAGAAGGAGATTTCAGAGGAGACTAAGAAACACTCAGGAAAGTAAGGGGAAAGTCAGGAGTGTCCTAAAACCCAAGTGAAGGAAATATCTCAAGTCAATATGCTAAGTGAAATAAATCAAGCACAAAAACTTACATGGTTTTTCTTATGTAAGAAAACGAAGTGTAAATAATTTCAAGAGCAAAGTGAAAGAATGACGATAAGAAATAGGGAAGTAGAGTCTGTGAGGATACGAAGGGGATGAGGGGAAAGGGAGAAATGGTAGGGAGGAAAGGGAAGGTGAAACTAAAATGATCAGGATGTAATGTGTACATTATCCCATAATGGATATATTCATTATGAATTGAAACTATATAATAAAAAACTTCCAGCAAAAGAAAATATCTCAAGGTGAAAACCAAACCTATTGCCTAAAATCTACCCATTGGACTTTCTAATGCAGCAGTCAGTAGTGACTAACAGAAGCAGTTTAGATCGCACCGAGGGTTGTTAACGGGTGTTGGAGCGCGCAGAGATCCCTTCTAGGCTCTTGTCTTGTTCATAGAGGTTGACAGTCAAGCAGGAAAGATAAATGTTTAACAGAGAGGAGTCTTAAAAGCCTGAGAATAAGGGATTTCATTCCACCTTGCATGCCTTTTGCAGAAAGGATCTAACTGAAAAACAGTTTCATAATTTAAGCTGCCATTCTGTAGCGGTCCATCTATCAACATTTCCTAGTTCATTAAGGATACAGCAAGAGTGAGTTTGCAGGGATTGACAAGGCATTTCCTATGGAACTGTACATACTATGGCTCACTACGCTGGAGAGAAGGCTGATTCCCTCCCGAAGTGGGGGTGGGGGTGGGGGGGGCTGTGCAGGCTCCCTGAGCAGTAAACTCACAGGTGATCAGGGTGGAGCCCTTTACTGGCTCCCTTAGCCCTTACATTTATCCCCATGATACTTCGGTACTTTGTTTAAAGCAGTAGAGCTAGAAAACTCTTTTCAGCATGTTAAGAGAAAAGGGGAAAAAAAAACCTTTAAAAAGTTCTAAGTGCAAAGCATATTCGCCGATGATTGAAATAATCTTTATTGACTGTGCCTTTGTTCTGCTCAGGCCCCCAGGCATATTTCTGATTACTTAAATTTCTTCTAATAAGATGGCTCCCGGGAAGAACAACCTATAGCTATTTTTCCCCAAAGAGTTGAGTATGGTGGCAGGGAGGTGAAGGCTGGGGCATCAAGGGCCTGAGGGTCTCCAGCTGGGCAGATCTCTAGAGGCAGACTGGAGACACCTGGTGGAGCTGTTGCGGGGCACAGACCCCTGGCCTCAGCAGGACTAGCTCCAGTGGTACGGCAGAGCCAGGGCCACTGTATGTGAGGCTCTGGCCATGATGTCATGAATTTTTATATTGGTCAAAAACATGCAGCAAATTACAAATGTGTTGGGGGGTTTGTGTTTTTCCTCTGGCAGGCATACCCAGCAGGAACTGTGGCCCTTTTCTTCCCACAGCTGATTTTTATTAGTGTTTACTGCTTACTGGTATAAACTGTGCTGCTCAGAATTGGATTAGAGGGAGATCTGGTCTAAATTAAAGCTGTGATAAATGAGCACTGTTTACATTTCCTCACACCCACCCTTCTCCACACACATCAAATTACTATGGAAATGAAATGCAAAATAAAACTAGAAAGGATTCTGTTCTTCATTAATGTGTAATTATAAAATGCTGGGGCTCCCCTGCTGAGTGGAGATGTACAGCTCATAGCAGGGCAAGGAACGCTAGAGGGTGGGCGATTCTTCATTTCTCTTAACTATGGGTGAATTATTATTTTCACATTTTTACCAAGAGATGAATGAAAATAAGGACTTAGATAAGATCTATCCCTCACGGAGTCATAATGAGGAAGGAAAAAAGTGGGCAGAATTACTTGTACTGCAAGATGAGAGCTTAATGGTCCACTCTCTTTGGAATCCCTTGCTCTTGCTTTTAAAATTAGTAAGTCAAACAATCTAATAGAAGACTTCAAAACCCACTTTACTTTCTGATTTTGAGACCACTCAGTCTTTTGTATAGATGTAGTATTGATGTATAAAAGTAGCAATGATGATAAAGATGGTCCTCATTTACTTCACCCTGTTTAAAAGTTGTTAGAGTCTCCATGGTGGGAGTGGAATAACAGTGGGCTGCCTCGTCCTGGCATTATGTAAACTACTGGTGTCTCAGGTTGAGGAAGTGGTACTCACAGAAGCCTCATACCTTCATCTGTCTAGTGGGAGCTGGGCATCATGGTCCACATCTATAATTCCAGTATTCTGGAAGCCTTGGGCCACAGGATTGCAAATTCAAGCCCAGCCTGGGCCATTTAGAATCTTAATGAAACCCTGTCTCAAAATTTAAAAATGCAAAAAAGGGTTGAAAATGTAATTCAGTGCAAAGGCTCTGCATTCAATCTCTAGTACTGCAAAACCAAACCAAACCAAAATCTATTTAAGGGGGATGATGAAGTTCAATGGGCTTCACAGAATTATGGGGAGTTTTGGGGGGATTTGATAGGAGTGCTTGTAGACTGACTAGCACAAAGGCCAAGTGAGGGGTGTTATGATTATCATCTCTGTTCTTGGCCTTGAAATCTGGAAAAAAGATAGGAAATTTGTCCATCTCATTCCAATCTCTTTCCTCAACCCTGGCTATCTTCGTATTAATTTAAAACTTTTATGTGATCTAAAATTTGTTTCTCAATAATTCATTGCTTTCTATAATACTTTCCCCAGTTCTAAAAAAGGGGAACGTACTAACTGGTTTTCATTTTAAGTCACTTAATAACAAGTGAAATATTTGTAAGGCTATTTTGTTAAAAGGTAACACCTTTTCTCAAAGAGCTTATAAATATTCTTCAAGGACAAAACTGTCCTTTCCAATATTCTAGCCACCAGGCACATGTAGCGATTTAAATTTAAAATATTAAAATTAAATAAAATTAAGACTTCAATTCCTCATTGTGATAGGGATGTTTTAAGAGCTTAGTAACCCCAACCCCACATGGCTTGTGGATGCCACACTGAGAGAGTTAGTGTGTGCTTTTCCTAGATTTTATGACATGCTTTAGAGGAGAGAATGACTTTTCTGCTTCTGCTGTTTTTTCAAATACCAAGGTACAGAATTTTGAGGTAATGTGTCCTGAAATCAGCCACAGAAAAGCTGGTGAGGAGGATTTGGATGCTGAATATATTTTAAGGTGGAACCAACAGGATGTGTTGACAAATTGGATGGTAGTGTGAGAAAAAGACAGGAATCTAGATGACTAAAATTTTTGGCTCAAGCACCTTACAGCATAGAGCTGTCTTCAGCTAAGATCCACAAGACTGGAGTGGGAGCATGCTTTGGGTTTTATTTTTAATTTTTAGGGAAAATGGATATAAAATTTAATTTTACATATGTTGTATTTGAGATGTCTTTAGCTAGCAAGGTGGCTAGATACACGAGTTTGTCATATTTTGGTATAAATTGTTAATATTAAATATGATCATGACATGTATGTAAAATATACCTATTTCACTATAAAATTAATAAAAAATAAGTATGGAGTTGTCTCCCAAGTCAAATATTTAGAATATAATAATGTAAAATTGACAGCCTAATACTTTACATTTAAAGAACTCTATAAGTAGATAAATCATCTAACCTACTAAGTTATCAACATTATTCATCAACATGGAACTGGCATATGAGTCAGGTCTTTTATTCAAAATGTCTAGAATTTGGTTGTGTGCATGCAGAAATAATGATACAAAATTCTGTCCCCTGTTTTCTTTGAATCTTAAATTTTGTTAGGAAATGATTGGCAATATGTTGGAGCTCAGAAAACATATCATGTAATGATGATACAGAAAGAATAACTATAACTTCCAATATTTTAGATATCAAATATATCCAGCTCATTTTCCCCAAAATCAAAGTATGGATTTTAAGGAAGAAGAGAGGGTAAGAATAGGAAAAAGTTATTGAAAGAGAAGGCTCCTGATAGAGAGGAGGGAATCTGAAAGTGGATTACTATGGGCTTCACTTTACAGAGGAAGTATGATAGAGCAAAATCACCAAGTAGGTGGCCAGGGATTTAGCTCAGTAGTTCCAGCGCCTGGCTTGTGAGTATAAGGGCCTAGGCTCAATACCTGGTAACCACATTCCACAGTGTGGAACATGGTGGCTCAGGAATGTAATCCTAGCACTCGAGAGGCATAGGCAGGAGGATTGCTGAGTTTGAGGCTGAGTTCAGGACCAACCGGAACAACAAAGTGAGACCCTGTCTCAAGAAAAAAAAAAAAAAAAAAGCTAAAAAAAAAAATCACCAAGTAGGTACAAAATCAGAGATGGGTACAATATGTGTCAAAATTATGATCAACCAATAAGATTCTAAGTATGACCACTTCGGTATGATTGATCCATTGAGGAGGTAGGCCACAGAGCAAGTTTATGTGGAAAGTAGAAAGCCTTTTTAAGAAAGCATGGGTTAGGTCCTGGTCACCCACTGGGGTGACCAGTGTCTATCAAGATTTTATTGGACCAGTTGACACCAATTATTTTATCCCTTGAGAAAGTATATAGTTCTGGTCATTCTGTCTGTCTTGAAGCTGGCCCTCAACAAATTCGCCTCTAACTGCAGTTGTAATGTGTACTTGTCTTTGCACTGACTCACTTGAGAGCCTAGCCCTGACATTTGCTGTGTGTATGAATACATGTTGGGGTCTAGAGATTTAATGTTAAATAAAAGAATGTAAGATATCTCATTAATAAATGTTTTTATATTGGGCAGACGTTAAAGTGATCATGTTTTGGCTATATTAGCTAAAAAATGCATTTAAAATGAATTTTAACTATTTTTTCCACCTTTTAACTCAACTAGTAGGAAATTTAAAGTTACAAATATTGTTTGTAATGTATTTCCATTGAACAAAGCTGGTCTAAAATATTTCTATTCTCCTTAACATTTTTGAAAACATATGACTTTTCTTGAAAAGAAAGTGGTCTCTTTTCTCTCTAGTCTTTTCAATTGGGAGAGGATCCAGACATCACTGTGATAGGCCCCTTGTTCTCCGGGAGGAGTAAGTGGCTTTGAAACCTGTCCTAATACAGAAACCACCTTTTAAGGTTTTCAACTGGTGTTTTCCCCCAAAACTACCAGATGGAAAGGAGCAATTATGTCCACATTGTCTGAATAAATGCTGCTGGTGTGTGTCATTAGGGAGTGGTTTCAGGCAACTCTTGAGGAGCAAATGTATTTGCCTTGAATAGATAATGAAGGTGGGGCTGAGCCTTTTAGCTCTTGTGGCTTGACACCTCACCCACAAGACAAGAAGGAGGAATGGTTCTAAGAACCCCTGGGAAGTGTGGGGGACCCCTGCTGTTCTCTAAAAGTCATTCCAAGAAAAGACTTCACAGAAAATCAATTGTTGTCACTTAAGACCTTTCCTTTAACTCATTATATTCAATTGTATGCTTGTTTTATTTTTCCTTAGAAGGAAACAAAGTGATGTGTGAAAAATCAAATACTGTTCCTGTGGTGTCTTTGAAAGCAGGCTTATAAATTCTTAATATACATTACTATAAACCAGTAGTCTCAAAGAAAATAGAGTGTCAATAAAAATCATCCACCAGGACAGATGACAATTTTTGAAGCAGGGAGAAAGGGCTTTGTGGAATTGAATGATGTGGGTTCAAGAAAAAATAAGTGAATTGGAAGAATGGAGACACAAAGCCACTCCCACCTCATGAAGTTCCTAACTAAGTAGGGACCCCTGGCCCTTTCGTGCTTTTGCTTCCTTGTGTCTTGAGGCCTCCATTCCATAGCCAGTCCAGGCAATATTTTCTTTGAGCAGGGCAGGTCTTGTACAAAGATTTTTTTCCCATTTTGCCTTCTTTTCTGCCTTGAGGGATAGGAGAAATAAAGATGGGTAGAAAAGAAATATGAAACATCATGACCGAAGTTACCCAAGGCAATCCATATCTCTGTGCTGTAATGTTTGTATTCTCCATGTTGATTGAGTTTTCTCTCATTACATACAGATCCTAAAGATAATACAAGTTCATAAATTAATATACTTGATAAAAGACAATGACTTGACTTTACGATGAAGAATCAGGAATAGTGACATGGAGTTCTGGGGACAAGGGGTGATGCAGCCCAGCTGGAACCCACAGAAAAGAAGGGTTGAGGGTAGATCTGCCAAAAGAAGCAGTGGAGTGTGAAGAAAGTTTGGAGAAGGTACACTGGGAAACAGAGGTATTCAGAACAGGGGAAGCAAATAAGGCCAAATACAGAGAATCAATCTGAAGGAGAAACACACCAGATTGACTTCAGTACTTGGAGACGTTAAAAGGTCAGTACTGGAAGATGTTACAAGGAAGGCCGAGCTGCAGCAACCCTACATCCCAAGGTTTGTGAATGTGCTGTTCGGGAAGTGGATCTAACACGGTGCGAGAAGGAGCCAGTGCTGCTGCAGCAGCCAGCTCTCTGGGGAGAGACTCCTAATCTAGTCTGTCTCTTGTAGGACAGGGAACCCAGCCAGTAAGATATTGGTGGGTTAGGGAACCAGAGAATCACCCAGAAGACAGGCTGAGCTGGCACTAGCTGGCCCTTGGATAAGTACAAAACAAGGGCACAGCACTGATTAGGGACCTGGAGCTGGCCCCTGGGAGAGCTGTCCCTCAGAGAGACACAGGTTGCTGTTGGCAAGACCTAGGGAGCTGTTTCAGAGCAACACTCCTTCATTCTCACAAACACCAGATGTTTGCAGTCTGTGTGATATTCTGTCCCCACTCACCATTTGGTGCCTGCAAGTGCCCCTCACTCCCACACCCTAGTCCAGAGACCAAGATTGCTAAGTGCCACCATCCCAGGCACCCCAATGTTTGCAGGCTGTAAAGTGATACTTCCTGGTGTGAAGAGAGGGAAATGGGGGTGAATAGATGGAAATTAAACAATATGTAGGGATAGGTGGCACCAAGGGAGGGGAAAGATAGGATAAAGGCTTCATTAAGCTTTGTTAAGATCAGTAGGAAGACTTTAAAAAAAAGGCAGTTTCTGCCTTCACAGGTGGACTCTGCAGTGAGGGCAATTAAAAAGACAAAGATGAGAGAGAGAAACTAAATTGAAGAGAGGCTTCAGGCAATACAATTACCACAAGAGTTTATCAAGAAGAGTTATACTCTGAAGAAGCCAGAAATGAAAAAACAGGAATACCAGCTCCCTCAGCTATCTGACAGAAGGAAAGGGCATTATGTGACAGCCATCTAAAGACTCTTATTTGATATGTAAGAAACACATACATGTGCGCACACACACATACACTTACCCATATACATGTGTAGGAGTATAAGATTGCACCAGATACACACATGCACACATGTCCTCTTAATCATTAAGTAAATTGCCTTCCTAATAGTTCCTCCCTCTTCACTTATTCATTACAAAGGGACAGGAAAAACCAAATGGTCAGAAGATATAAGATCAAAGACAGTCAAAGTAACATATCAGAAATCAACAAGTGCCCACCTGGGGGGTAGAAAGACTAGACCCCAATAAAAGGAGACAGAGAGAAGAGCTCAGGGGACCCTTTCAGCTCTGAAGCCCCTACCACCTCTCAGTAGGTGCCTGTATTCTTTGTTTTCTATCTTTTCTCCCTAGTGAACTATTTGTTGTTGCATCACACTTTGACCTTTATTGGTGTGATTTTAGGATCAATGGGGGCTATGTTTTCAGCAGAGCAGTAGTATGGCATGACATGGCCTGGTGAGCTACCTACCCCTGAATGTAACAAATACACTCTTGAAGACTCAATGAGGCTGGGCTGGTGGTGTGAGCCTGTAGTCCCAGCTCCTCTGGAGACTGAGGTAAGAGAATTGCTTGAGTCCAGGAGTTCCAGACTGCTGTGTGCTTTACTGATCGGGTGTCTGCAATAAGTTTGGCATCAATATGGTGACCTCTCGGGAGTGGGGACTAAGGAGGAGTGAACTAGCTCAGGTCAGAAAACTGAATGAATAACAGATGAAACCAAGTATATATTAGTTCCATGTATTAAAGACAGCCAAGTTAGGTAAGAATATTATAATTATTAAAATAAAGAGAGGCACTCAAGAGAGTTAGGACAAAGGTAAAATACATTAAAACTGTGGCCAGAGACAGGCCTCAAGATATAGGTGAAATAAGGAGATGAAATGTTCTTCCCCAAAGGCTAAGATAACTTGTAACACCTGGTTACAAGTTCCTATCGGTATGTATCTTTTTAGACTAAAGTCTAGATAGATACCATTCACCCTGGAGGGCGACCCCGGTTTCTGGGCCTATCAATTCCTAGAAAAGGTCTTGGTTCTTCTCATGCACATTTGTTGCATGACCAGTTTCCCCATTAGATCACTATTACCTAGGCAACTATACTTGTATCCTTATTAATTGATCATAGCTGTTACCCACATTGTACTTATATGAGTTTTGCTCTATAAAACTTCCCTGTAAAGTGGAATCCTTTGCTCCCCCTCTGAGACCTCTCCTCCCTCTCAGGAACTATTCTCTCAATAAATATTTTCTATTCTTCCTCTGCTGTTTCTAGAATTCAATCTTTGATTTTAGAGTGTACAAACTTGGTGTATCGGACATCTGGAAGGTTGGGAATAATAATATTTCCCTTATGTCATTTGGAAGTTCTATTTCATCTCCTATGTCATCACTATATCACACAACAGGGCCAGTACAACATACTAGTTCTTATGGAACACAATGAAAACAGTCCTAAGTGGGACATTTATAGATAAAAATGCCCATGTTGCAAAAAGAAAGCAAACACAGATAACTTAATGATACAAATCAAGTTTCTAGAAAAACAAGAACAATCCAAATTCAAAGCTAGTAAAAGGAAAGGAATTATAAAGATCAGAGAGGAAATTAATTAAATTGAGACAAAAATAATATAACTAATGAATTAAAGAACTGGTTCATTGAAAGAATAAACAAAATAGACAAATCCTTAGCCAATTTTTCCAATAAAGGAAAGGCAAGACCCAAATCAATACAATTAGAAATAAAAAGGTGAAATAACAATGTATACCACCAAAATCTGGAAATTCTTAGCAGCTATTTTTAAAAAATCTGCTTTCCAATAAAATTGGAGAATTCAGAAGAAATGGATAGATTCTTAGATACATATGATTTACCAAAGCTGAACAAAGATGTAAAAAACCTGAATAATTTGATAATAAGCAATAAAATTGAGCAGTAATAATAATTAAAAAAACCTACCAAGAAACACCAAGGCTCTGTTGTATTCATTGCTGAATTCTATAAGAAATTCAAGGAAGATCTAATGTGAATATTCTTTAAACTCTTTGATAAGATTTAAAGAGCAGAAATATTCCCAAAGTCATTCTTAGAAGATATCCTTACCCTGATTCCAAGGACCCAACTAAAAAAGAGGACTACAAACCAGGCTTTTTAATGAATATAGATTCAAAAATCCTCAACAAGATACTGTCAAAGAGAATGCACCAAATCATCAAAAAGATTATACATCATGACCATGACCAAGTAGGCTTTATTCCAAGGAAGTAAAAATGGTTCAACATATGCAAATCAATGAATGTAATAAAGCACAGAAACAGAATCAAGGACAAAAACCTGATCATCTCAACAGATGCAGACAAAGCTTTTGACAAAACCCAAAATTCACTCATCATAAATAACGCTGAAGAAAAGATATAGAAAAGTGCTTATATATGTGAAAAAGAGAATAAGAAGTAAGTAGTGCTTTAAGCTAGATTCTGCTGTTCATGGGTAGCTCATGGTAACCCTCAACAAAACTGTGTATAGAGGATTCAAACCCCAGAGTACTATTAACATGTTAACCCCTCACAACCGTCTCACAAATTCTTTCAATCTTCATTTACACCTCCCTCTCTCTACATTCCTTCTTATCCTGCACATATTCTCTGAAACCTCCTTTTCACCAGTCCTCCACTCAAATAATGAAAATCCTATCAGTGAAGCTCAATCTCTGTTTTTATCTCTTATGTGTTTTCTTCTTCCTGATTGGCTCCCTTCCTTTCCTCTGTCTTTTTCCTTTCCTCATCCTCTGTATCCCAGCCTACCTGTCAATAGTAATGTATCAGTCTTTATAGGTCATTGAACAAAAGGTGGGATTGTTAAAACTAATTTTAATGAACATTTTTGATATATGGTGGTCTCTGTAGAGGCTGATAACAAGTAATGGTTTTCTCCTTGCAATAGAGTGACTGACTCTGACCCTGTTTTGCTTACTAGTTTAAAAAGGCTTATAAATTACATCCTTGGGAGACATATATTAACTAAAGGGATCTCCACACTAGCAACAGAGTTTGTCCATTGTAATTGATCATCAACCTTCAGAACAAAAGAAATTAGAAATGTGAGAAAACAAAACAATGTTCAGGGGAGGCTAGCTCACCAGACCACATCATGCCCCAGAACCTGACCCCAGAAATGTATAAAGGGATAAAAGAAATAGAAAAACAGAACACAAATACACACGTTAACCAACACGTATCTAATAATCAGTGAGTTGCAGAAAAAAAAAGTGAAGAAAGAAATCTAAAGCTCCTAGAATCAAAAAGTAATTAAAGTAAATATGCGCTCACTTTGGTAGCATGTTTAATTACTAATGGAAGCAGACACACTGGAAACCATGAGTTACAGTGAAGGGAAACATAAGAGTGTGGTTTGCAGTTGTAAATGCCTGCATTAGTCAAACAGATTCCATATTACCTAATAATGCACTTTAAGGTCCTGGATAACCAAGAGTGGTCCAAATCCAAAACTGGTATGAGTTCTGATATAAAAATCAGAGACTTAAATACAAAGAACTAATGAGTAAATGAATTGGTTCTTCGAAAGCGTAAATAAATACAGAAACTCTTAGCTAAACATACGAAAAGAAGGAAAGAGAAGACTGTCAATGCAACTAGAAATGAAAAAGACAAAATCACAATGGATATTACTAAAATCCAGAGGAATATAAATAACTACCTCAAAAGACAGTATTTCAATGCATTTGAAAATTTCTAAAGAACAGACGATTTCCTAAAGTGCATTATTGTAACTGAAAGAAAATATGTGAAATCCTTGAACATTCTAATAAGAGACAATGATGTTGAGACAGTAATAAAACCTTACAAACTAAAATAAATACATAAAAACAATCTCTGGAGAATTCTCTGATGAATTTTACAAGAACTTCAGAGAAGAATGAATGCCAATATTTCTCAAATTCTTCTATGAAACTGAAAAGAAAGGAACTCTACCAAACTCATTCCTTGAAGTTATCACTACCCTGATACCAAAATCAGTCAGGGACTTGAAAACAAAAGAAAATACAAATCATATTCCTTAATGGACGTAGAGTCAAACAATCATCAGCCAACAGAAAACAAATTATTAAGTTAATACATCATGACCAAGTCGGTTTCATCCCAGGGATGCTAGGATAGTTTAACATATTTTAATTAATAAATGTATATCACTTAAACAGAAATAAGGATAAAAATCACATGGTCATCTAGCTAGATGCAGACAAAATCCAATATCTTTCATAATTTAAAACCTTGATAAAAATTGACATAGAAGACCTTATCTTAAAATATCAAAGTCAGGCCGGGGATTTAGCTCAGTGGTTCCGGCACCTGTCTTGCAAGCACAAGGACCCAGGTTCAGTCCCCCAGTTAACCACATACAATACTGGGTGTGGAGACTCACGCCCAGCAGCAATCAGTACCACATACCACAGTGCTGAGCGTGGTGGCTCACGTCTGTAATCCGAGCACTCAGGAGGCAGAGGCAGGAGGATTGCTGTAATGTGAGTTTGAGGCTGAGCTCAGGGCCAGCCTGAACTCTAAAAGAGAAACCCTGTCTCAAAAAACCTAAAAAATACCAAAAAACATAAAAACCCACAACTATAATGCTCTGAACAGATTGAAGAAGAAATCAGAAATGAAAAGGCATCCTGTGTTTTTGAATATGCAGAACTAATGTGTTCAAATGGCCACATTACCACAAATTATATATATATATATATATATATGGATGTAATACAATCCTCATCAAAATGACTTGGTCTTTCCCACAGACTTATTTTAGAAAAAATAATTCTAGAATTTACATTGAGTCATAATGATGAAAGAAATCTTGGGCAAGAAGAGCAAATCAGGAGGCACTGCAACTTCAAACTTTTAGTTTAGTTTGTAAAACTTTTAGTTTTACAAAGCTATCATGATAAAAACAGCATGGTAGTGGCCTAAAAGCAGAAGACCAATGGAATAGAACAGAGAATGCAGATAGAACTCCAGCCACTTCCAAGTATCTGATTTCTCACAAAGCCGCTGATAATACATGGTAGAGTAAAGATGGTCTCTTTAACAAATTGTGCTGAGAAAGCTGGTTATCCACTTGGAGAAGAAAGAATCTTTATCCATATCTCTCAATCTGTACTAACATCAAATCAAAATGGAACAAAATCAGAGACACTGAATTTGCTGAAAGAAGAGTATTGAAAACAGTCATTGGCAGAGACTTACTGGGTAGAACGCCAGTTACACAAGAAATAATACCAAGAATCAATACATAATATCATATCAAATTAAAAACTTCTGCACAGCAAAGGAAACAATCAGCAGAGTAAAGAGAGAATAAATCGAATGGGAGAATTTTTTTACTAGCTATTCCTATGAGAAGAATAATACTTGGAATATATTATATAAAGAACTCCCAAATGATTGTTTCCCCCAAATAAAGGACCAAATTTTTTAAAAAGGCAATTGAAGTGAATAAACACTTTTCAGAAGAAAAGAGGCAAGTGGCCAATAAAAACATGAAAAAATGTACAGCATCTTTGACCATCAGAGAAACGCAGATCAGAATAGTGATAATATTCCACTCTATTCATTTAACAATGGCCATCATCAAAGATACAACAAATGCTAGGAAAATGTGAGGAAATACAAACCCTCCTATAAAGTTATGGCATTGTTAACTAGTACCATCACTTTGGAGATCAGTATTGAAGTTCATCAAAAACTAAAAATAGAAATTATATTTGATCCAGCTATATTTCTCCTCTGTATTCTCCCAAAAGAGCTGAAGTTATCGTACTACAGTGATACATACATGCCCATATTTATAGGAGTACAACTCACAATAGTTGAATCATGGGAATGGCCAACATGCCCATCAATAGATGAATAAAGAGTATGTGGTGTATGTAAAATGGAGTACTAATCAACCACAAAGAAGGATGAATTTGAGTCATTCATAGGAAAATGAATGGGTCTTAAAACCATATTAAATGAAATAAGTCAGTCACGAAAGGTTAAATATCGTATAGCTTCTCTAAAATAAGAGATCTAAAATTTAAATAATTGAAAGAACAAAATAAAAAAGCCAGTTAAGAAAAAAGGATGGTGGGCTGGAGGTTTAGCTCAGTGGGGTTGCCTGCCTTACAAGCATAATGTCCTGAATTGGTTCCTCAGTACCAAAAGAAAAAAGAAGGAAAAAGATGACAAATTCTAGAGCTGGGGATGAGAAAAAAGAAGGAAAAAGATGACAAATTCTAGAGCTGGGGATGTATCAAATACATACATATATATATATACATATATATATATATGTATCAAAACCCAGCCTGAATGAAATTTCTATTTATTGCAAAAATATAAGTATTTTTTTGAATGGATAAGATTTAGACTCAAACATAGATCATCCATCTTAAAGGAAACCTCTAAGATCTTATTTATCCACAACTCTGAACTCTACTGAAACTCTCTGCCCAGTACCTGCCTGTATTCTCTCTGTACTTCTTCAATTCTGGTTAATAAATCTGCTCATGCCTCTCACTCATACTTTGAATCTTAGTTGTTTTCTCAATATTGAGGGTGAAGCCAGGGCTTTTACCCTGAGTTACACTCCCAGCCTTTTTATAAATATTTGTTGTTGTTGTTATATGATGGGATCTTTCTAGATTGCTAAGTTACTTGACTGTTCTTGAACTTGTGGTCCTCCTGTGCCAACTTCCAGAGTTCTGGGGTTACAGGTGTGAGCCACTTTGCCTTGTTCTAGAAAATTGTTTTTCTGTGACAAGAATTGACAGAGCTACTCCGTGGTGAGGAGCAAACTGAGGTCACTATTTTCTCTTTGGAGAACCTCATCCATCCCCACCTTGTAACACCCAATACTTTTTTTTTTTAAAATCAAGTATTTTAAGTACACCAGCTATTTTTGTCCCAGCAGGCTATATGGCTAAAAGCATGGATTGTGGAAGTAGACAAAGTTTGAGGTCGAATCCCATATCTGATAATCTCTAGCTGTGTGACCTGCAGGAGGTAAGCTAACCTCCTCAAGCCTCCCCCCTTTCTATGAATGGGAGCACTGCTCGCCTCTGTTATGTGAGGTGTTGATGGTAGCGAATAAAGTAGCACCTGTGTGTTAGACTGAAGATCTAGCACAGGACAAGTGCTTAGAAATATTAGCTATTACTATTACAAATTTGGCCCAATTTTGGAGAACAAATTAAATATAAACTAAGTGTGACTGTAGTTCTCTGATACTAGAACTTCGCATTATTCATTCTGTTTTATTTTGTCATCAAACAATCTATTCTGGGTTTAGGAAATACTACTTTAAATATGGCAACTCAGCATTTGCAAAGAGGCCCTCTCCTTGAGAAGTCCCTCACCCTACCTTGGAGGGAAGGAATATCTCTATCTCTGAAGATATGGACAGAAGAATCTGAACAATTAGGCCTTGCTGCTGTTCATCAAATCTGAGCCAAAAAGCACACATTGACCTCTTTTTTTTTTTTAAAGTCTTTGTTCCTTATGACAGCTCTTGTGTTAATAAATCCCCATTCCTTTCTCTTGTTAATCTGTCTTTGTTAGAGTCTCAGCCATGAACCTAATGATGAAAAAGAAAGATATTTCTTTTCCTCTACAAATTACAAGGATGGCAACAATCCCACTGGTTAATTATTAAGTTCACATAACTAAGAACAGTGACAGTATGGCGCATGTGTGCGCACACACACACACACACACACTCATACACTCTTCCTCTATTAAAATACTCATTTACCAACATTTGTATATAGTACATTTCTAATTGCATAATTTACATATAGTGTAATGTACAATTGTATTTAAAAAGCATGTATTCTACAGGGCTAGCGTAAGGAGGAACTACATATGTGCCCCTGCAGAATCAAAACCTCTCTTTTTTCTCTGGATCAGTGTCCAGAGCTTTGAAGAGGATAAAAGAGTTAATGCATGTAAGTCTTAACTTAGTGGTTGACATATGTTATCCATTATTCTTAGTGTTCTTGTTATTGGAAGCCTTTGGCTCATGGTAAGTGGTGCTTTCAAGAGCCGCTGGCTACATAAACTCCAGAGGCCTTGGCATGAATATCTCTGGTGTTGGGCGCAGTCCAGCCATGGCATCACATCACCCATGGGAGCTTAGGCCTGAAGATCTTATAAAATATGGGCCTACTTTTTCAGCCTCAAATTGTGTTTGGGGGTAGGAATATTCCCTGTTGGCCCTCCTCCTCTAGAGAGAAGGAAACCAGGTAAAATTTGAGGTCCCACAGCCTGTGCCTGCCAAATGTGGGTCTACAACATAGATGAGTCAGTTAAAATATGCCCATTAAAACATTTGCCTGGACTTTCTAGGGAAGTCCTCTTCACTACTCAGATAGGATGGGGAATAAGAGGATAACTACAAAGGAGACGTGGGAAACTGTAATTATAAAATCATGTTTCCAAGAAAACTGCAACTTCAGACAGAATAAAAGTTACTCAGAGATCCACATCTATATTCCATATCTTTGCTCTCTAAGTTTGATTATGCTCCCTAGCTTGTTAGTTTTTCTCAGGCCTATCACACTCAAATTCCTAATGATACTTTAAGTCTATAAATTAATGTAGCTGATAAGGTAAAGAGCAGCAAACTGACTTTAAGATGAAGAAAGATTCCAGAGGTTCAAAGATTGTTTTTAGGCAAAACATTTTAGATCACCCAACATAAAGGATACCACTAAGAACCTGCATATATCCCCAACCCAAGATTACAATGTGCCTCTCTCACTTGAGGGCCTGCATTCTATTTTCTGAGTGTGGATTTCATTAATTCTGACTAATAAAATCTGTCTATGCTTCTCAGTGGTGCATCCAGAAATTCCTTGTCTGTGATGAGAGTCAAGAACCTTTTTGGCTAATAAAAGGAAAACAAAGCTTATTTATATAGGGGGTAGGGGTTGTGGGAAGCTGGGGAATGGGAAAAAATTAGAATCAAGATACACCATGTACAGGTGCAAATTCTCAATGTCAATTGTGATCAAAATGTGTATATAAAATGTATGAATAAAATCAATTTAAAAAATTAACCTCCTTAGCAGGTTGAGTTGAAGTTTCCATTTCTTCTTTGGAAGACTTCCTTGGACCTTGTCAAATGACATTGCTATAAAGTATTTTAGCGGAACATTGGCAAAATAATACATTGGAATAAAGCAAGGCAAAACGTGAAGGTTTGCCTAGGCCACTGTGGACATAGAAAAGATTTCTTGAAGCCCATTGGCTCCTGTGGAAAGGGAGTAAGGTAGGGCTTAGGAGTAAGCTGAAGAGCTGGGGAACCTCAGTTAATTGGTGGCAGTGGGCATCAGACAAGAACGGTGATTGGACTAGATGTGGCCCACAGGAGCTTACAAAGCACACTCCCTGGAATGTGGAGAAAGAGCCCTCTGCTCTCCAGGCAAGGGGAGCTGCAAATTGTAGTGGCTGAGTTTGAAATAATGCTGCCCTGGGACATGTCCATTTCATTCTTTCTCACTGGGTGTCTGGAGAGGAGAGGGAGGGGTAAATAGGAGAGAAGGGGTTAGAGATGCAGGGTTAATGGGCACTGGTAGCCCCTGCATGGGATAGAGGTTGGAGAGTGCAGGGGTGAAGAACAAAGAGGCTCAAAACAGACTAGAGTAATCATGACTGTTTATAGAGATATCTGGTGGAGGAGTCAGTGAAGGAAGCATTTCATGTGCATTTTCTAAACTTGTTTGAAGGTGCAGGTATGTGATTATTCCCAAAAGGCCTCAGAATATGCCAGCTCACAATGTTTCTTTAGTATGAGTTATTTTAAACTAAAGACTGTTTAAAATGGCAGATGAAGAAACATCTAAAAACAGGGCACACATTTTCCTTTTGTAAAGGCAATTTATATATATTGAATGTGTCTTCTTATCTTTTATCAGAAAAAGGACTCAACTCATTAACTTAAACCTATCTTTGAAAACCTTACTAACCAGCTCTTCTTTGCTGATTCCTTTCCTGGCCTTCTTTCCACTACTTGTTCCTCTGGCCAAAATCCTTGAATGCCTTTTCCTTGGTTAGCCTAATAAATCCAAGTTTAATCACTCCTTTGTAATGTATCTCTGGATCCTGTCATGGGTATACCCAATGCCCTTGCTGATAAATTTTTGGATTTTTTTCTCTCCTGTTAATCTGTCTTTTGCTAGTCTAATGTACCAGGCACCAGCCTGAAAACCTACAATTGTAGAAGAAAAATATTTTTTCACTTCCCTACTTATCTGTATGAACGTGACAGGAGGCACTTCCAAGACTTGCTCGTGGTCACAGCCTCACTAGGTGGAGAGCTCAGATTCAAACCAAAGCAAGGCTGTCTTCAGAGCCATCGTGAGCTCTTACTGGGTTGTAACCCCAATCCTTCTTATTGGCAATAGATCTCACCTGACAAGAAATATTTACCAACAAGTTGAAGAAAATTCCAGGGAATAAATGTGGTAGAATATAGCTCTTGGATCTCCCTGTAATTGGGGACTCCTCATCTGAGATGATGAACTGGCTGTGAGAAAAGGAGAACTGGGGTGAAAGGTATCAAATGCCTTAGGTTCCTGTGTCCAGACCTTGAAGCAGTTGTAAACTATATAATTAGATTGTTACAACTTATTCTATGCAGAACTCTCGTGATGAAAACTACGAGAAAGAGAGCCATCCCTACCAGATTTCCTTTTCAAGGGGTTACAAATTTCTAGGCAGATAAGGTATATACAAGAATAGTCACACAAGGTAACCTAGAAAAAGTCAAATTGAGCCTCATTTGCATTACACAGAGAAGGTGCTTAGAATGGGCTTACAAGGAAAGACTTTTCACTAATGAAGTTCTCTTGTAATGACTTGGAGCCTACTTTTTCTAAAAACACTGACTCTTCATTTGAGCCTGCAAACATTCAATGAGTAATTAAAAGCAGAATAAAAATTTGGCCTCTCTGCATCCTTTTTGCATCTGTCTCCTTTACCCTGAGTTATGCTTTCCTATAGTCACCATAGATTAGCATTCCAGAATGAGCTAAAACTACTCCTTGGGCAACAGCCACTTTTTTACAGTGGCAATCCTGAGTTGGGTAGGGCCTTGTCTTCTGATCAACCAGACCATGATTTGACCAAGATGGCCTGACTGTGCGTGCTTCTGGTGCCTTTATCTAAATATGAGGAGCTCATGTCAGTGCCCTGACAGGGCTGGACATTCCAGTTCCCTTGTCTTTCAAGTGGGTTTGTGATGATTAGATTTGTTTTCTTGCTTTTCACCACTGGTTTTTCCATTTATCTGAGGAAGGTTTGGCCAGACCTGATTTGTTGGGACCTTCAGGTTTGGGCCAATAGCCTAGGACTCATATTATGCTAATAGTATTTGAAAAGTGGGTGGCTGCTTGACTCAAAGAGCGGGGAGGATTCCAGGGAGAGGAAATAGGTAAAAGCTGCAAAGTCAGGAGAGTATGTGTTTTGAACTGAATGTTTGTATCTCTCCCAATTTTGAATGTTGAACCACTAATCCCATCATAATGACATTTATGGTGAGGCCTGTGGAGGAGTCACAGTTAGAGAGGACTTTGACAGTGGGTCCGTGTGAGAGGATTAGTGTCCTGAAGAAGAAGATACACAAGCTATCCCTCTGACATGTGAAGCAAGAAGGCAGCCAGGAGGAGGACTCACACCATGAGCTCAGAAGAGTGAGCTCACTTATCTCAGTCTTTGGGCTTCCACAACTGTGAGAAATAAGTTTTTTTTGTTGAGGCCACTTATTCTGCTGTGTAGCTATAGGAAGTTGAGCCTTCTAAGGCAGTATGTCAGGAGCGCTGTGAGCAATTCAGTTTGGCTTGACCATCATTCGGTCAGGAACAATGAAGGAGAAAGGCAGAAAGACAGATTAGAGGAAAACCGAAGGGCTCAGAACTCACTTATTCTGAGGCAGTAGAGACTCACTGGGAACCTGTTAGCAAGTGTGACATGGTAAGCCCGTTGCTTAGGAAGAACAACCATACGCTTTCTGATCTTTTGCAGCATGAGCAGGCAGAGTATGAAGTCGGAAAGACAACTGAGAAGACTCCTACAACTGTTTTGGAGAAGAAATAATGAGATTCTTGGGGGTGGAGTCATGGTTTCCTTTGCCTGGGACATGTTTCCCCTTCCCTGCTTGCTTTATTTCAGTTATTTTTCTAGTATCCAATTAAGTTTCACTTCCTCTTCCTCAGATCAGATTCCCTTGATAGGTCCTCGTAACCTTTTCTCCTTTCCCTTCTAGCATTTGTTGCAATCATAATGAAGTGATTTCACAAATAGTCATTCATTAACTTTCTGTCTTTTATAAGACCTTAAGCTCTTTGCGGGAAGGGTAGGAGTCTGTTCTCTAGTTCTATCTCCAGAGTGCAGTGTAGTGTTTGATATCTACTGGGTTGGGGCAGTGAATGAAAAGGAACAGTTTAGGGTAGAAGGCAAAAACAACTCTTAAGAGTAAGAGCTCATAGATTGTTTTGTGACTAAAACAAGTAATACATAGAGGAAAATGAAGAGGAGGAGAGGCTTGAAAATATAATATGGAGATCCAGGGATAAAATAAGTTCAGTTTTGTAAATAATGTCTTAGAGAAGTGGTGGCAATGCATGCTGCAAGCTGGGGGCTTGATATCATTGAAAGCTCTATAAGGTTTGCCATAACTGCATTAGAAGTGCACATAGCTATAACTGCCTAGTAGGCTTCTGAGAACACAAGTCTGGAAGGCAGCAGTGAGTTCTCGTCTGCTGTTTCGGATGTGATAGATACGCCTTGTTTTCTGCCTGTGGAGGCCTTTTCTGTTAAGTGAGACAACTGCTCTTCCTACCCTTTTGAAGTCTGTCACAGCAATGTGATCAAATGTATCCAATGAAAGATGAGCCAAATATTTGCATAATTTTCAAGCAGAAACATTTATGAACTAATATGAGGTTCTTCATATGCTCTCTGTTATAGTTTGTTTCCAGATGTTCCCTCAAAGCCTAGATCATAAGGCTTTTCCAGAGGTGGCTGAACTTACAGTGTGTGGCTCCGATATTAAGGGTATATGTGCTGATTGGTTTGGTACCGCCCTAATCTCAGTAGTCTGGATAAGATAAAAGGGGCAGAAAGATGCTATTAAGGACCCTTGTTCCTTTTTCTATCTTCCACCACTATGTTGACCCTCTAACATGTCCCACTCTGCCTTGGAGCCAGTTGATTATGGACTGAGACCTATACAAACTGTGAGCTAAATTGTTGGGGATCAGCCATGATATACATATATTGGTAAGGGGCCAAATTATAGGCTTTGCAGTCCCAAGGTCAGCATTAATTTGTCTTAGTAATAGAGAAGTATGTAGAAGATCTGGACTTCCTGGCTGTGTGGAAAAGCTGAGATCACAGCAATCCCTAGACAAGAAAGCCCCTACTGAGGAGAATAAAAAATGCAGACATCCCAGTGCGGGGGCGGGGGGTGTTAGGGACACACACACACACACACACACACACACATGCACGCACGCACACACACACACACGCGTGCGCGTGACCTTAACTTTTCCTTAACTTAACTTAACTTTTCCTTAACTTAACCTTGTGATGCTAACCAGGTCCCTATCTTGTTGTTCTAAACTTACTGAAGTTCCTGAAATAGTATACTACTCCTTTCTCTGTGTTCCTTGTTTACTAAAGAAAAGTGGACATACTGTGGAGTATGGAGTACTTGGGATCCGCTAGAGATAGATTCCTCCCAGTCCCCCATTGCATGTTGAATATTGTTTGTTTCTTTCTTTTATTTCCCACTGTTCTCCCTACAGGTATTTGGTGATCTGAAGAGCTTCTGATCTTAAATAAACCTTTCCTCCTTTAATTTTGGGTGTTGGGCAGTTTTGTCTCAGTAATGAGAGAAAAGTAACTAAGACACTCTCTTACCTCTGTTACAGCCAGCAACATTCCAAATGCTACCAGTTTTTCAGACAGAACCATGAAATAAGGAAGAGACCCTCTTCCTATATGCAATATAAATGAAAACACAGAGATAGAGGAGTTTTCTGTTATAGCAGCTGAGTCTATCCTGCATAATACAAGTACTTATGAAGGCATTTAGTTATTTCAGTGCTTGCTTATTGGGAATTTACTCTGGACCAGGCACTAGACATTCCATAGTAAGAAGGGCAAAGCATGATTCTAAGGACAAGAATATGGAAACTGGAAGAGAAAAAAATAGAGAAGTTATAGATGAGAGGAGATCCTATCAGGGAACCAGACGAGGATCCAGATGATAAGGGGTCTAGGAAGTCCCTTAAAAAGTAGAACACAGCATAGACTAAGGAAGCGGCAGCAGTCCATGTCTTGGTTCAGGTCCTGAAGGTATCTGAAAGGGGAGAAAGAACTAAGTATTGGGGTAAGATTTCACTGGCTTGTTTCCCTGATACAGTCTTCTTCTTCTTCTTCTTCTTTTTTTTTTTTTTTTTTTTTAGGTTTTTTTGAGACAGGGTCTCACTTTGTAGTTCAGGCTGGCCCTGAGCTCAGCCTCAAACTCACATCACAGCAATCTTCCTGCCTCTGCCTCCCGAGTGCTGGGATTACAGGCGTGAGCCACCATGCCTGGCACTGTGGTATGTGGTACTGGTTGCTGCTCGGGTGAGTTTCCACGCCCAGCATTGTATGTTGTCACCGGGGAATTAAACCCGGGCCCTTGCACTTGCAAGACAGGCGCCAGAACCACTGAGCTAACTCCCCGGCCGTGATACAGTCTTCTTGAAGGATAGTTCCATACTGTGAGCATCAGCATTACCTTAGAATTTGATAGAAATGCAGAATTTCATGTTTCACCCAAGATCTACTGAGTCAGGTTCATTTTATTTTACTTTGTGTTTTAATTCAAATCTTTATTGGTACATTATATATACACATCATCATCACATTCAACATTGAGAATTTATGTCATTATATGACACGACTTGATTCTCATTTTTTCCCATTCCCCTGTGTACCCTACAACACCCCACCACCTATATGCCTGTTTTGTTTCCTTTTTTTATTACTATCACATTCTTTTCCCCTCATTATTTACTCATACACCTTCTGTCCTTTTAAATATTTTCTATTTCACAATATCTACTATATATACTATGACTCATTTGCATCTTCATTTTCTCATACCAGAGAAAATATACAATATTTACACATCTATGATGTATTTATTTCATTTATGAGTATATCCTGAAGGTACATCCATTTGAGTATAAATGACTCAATTTTGTCATTTGACCCATGCATTCCTCGCTAGATATATATTCAAAAGAATTAAAAGATTCATATCACAGAGACATATGTGCACTTATGTTTATAGCAGCTCAGTTTGTGACAGCTAAATCCTGGAAACAACCATAATGTCCATCTACTGGAGACTGGATAAAGATGTAGTTCTTTTATAGAATGGAGTATTACTCTGCCAAAAAATGATAAGATTGGGTCATTGATACTCAAATGGATGTACCTTCAGTATATCCTCATAAGGGTAATTTCACCTTGTCTGCAATCTGATGCTGAGGCTCACTGCACTTTGAGAACACCACTCCTGTGTACCCCTCTTTAAAGACTTCACCAGGTTCTATAATAGAGCAGTTGAGTACTCCTGTAGCCACTACAGGATCTGTCTGTGCTCTGTGATAACCATTGCAGTGAGAATTGCTGAGTAATAAAGTCCTTGTAGACTTCAGAGAAGATGACAGACTCCAGAGGAGGAGACTAGAAGAGCAAGGATGGTGGCCATGGTGACAAAGGGTAGCATTTTGAGGCAAACTTCTTTTGGGAAACACATATCATGCATGAGGCCAACTTCTTACAAGTTTCCCTCTCTGGAATCTGTCAGAACTTCAGAATTACCATTTGCCCTGGATAAAGTTGAGCTGTATGCTGAAGAATAATCAAGAATAATAAAGGGAAGAGAGCAAAGAACATTGTAGGTATCTGGGAAAAAATAAATCTTGCTGAAGAATGACAAGTGTTAGTCATGTCACTGCACCTGAGTAGAGAACATGAGTATATGCAAGATAAGATGGTGGTGGTTAGGAAGAGGGTAGATTATACAGCTCCCTATAGGATGTACCCAGACTGGAGGATAGCACTTGGGAAAAATGGTTATATGGAGTACAGCTAAGACTCTTAGCTCAAAGTCTGTTACAATCAGTATGAGTTCTCTTTCTTTTTCTTCAAATCTTACTTTGTGCTTCTAATATCAATCTAAAAATAGAACTCACACTTCAATTAGTTAATTTTTTATTAATAAAAATTCCTTTTATAACAAAGATACCATAATAAAATCAATAGCAACATCAAAGAAAAAGTATATTCTACTTGAGTTAGCAAATGATAGCTCCTGGATCATCATATAAAAGATAAATTTTCAATGAGGTTATTGTCTTTTATTGAGCCTATGGTAAGATAGATGTACTTATAATATCTAAGTAATTTGCTTGTAGTCATTCATTTATTCTTTGTAACTGCTCTATGCTCTGTAAGGACATAGTGATTTCCATATTTTGGAGATAAGAAAGTGAAATTCACTAGCTTAGTCATCCACGTAGACAAGGACCAGGCAAGGATTCCTGATTCAAGAAACCCAGATTTCTGATTCTAGTGTCCAAGCTCTGACCCTCATTGACTTTCTGTCTTCTGTGACCTGTGAATCTAACAGCCTGTGGGTCTGGAATTGGCAGACAGACAAAGGGCTAGAGCCCTAATTTCCCTGGCATGGAACAGATATGAGAGCTGGGGAGCTCTGACCTTGGAAGTCCATCTGTTTGCTTTTACCTCTGTTAGATCTGATCAACTTATAAGAAGTTAACCCAGCATCATCTGTTGTGACTTCTTCATTAAATAACTGTCACTTGACAAAAATGAAAGGCCTACAAACACCAAATAATTATTTTCATAAGTGAGTCTAAATTGAGAATTCAATATTTTATAAATTGAAGAATTTTTTGATGCCTTTGGGTTATCCTGAGTAATATCATTCACTCATTATGATGATTAATTATAATTTGGATATTGAGTGTTGCCCAGGAAAAGCAGAGGAACAATTTGCTGTGAAGGACAAGCTGGAATCTTATATTAGTAGTGAATGCTGTAGAAACCGACAGCATGTGCATCTTTCTGGGATTGTGTAGCCTTTGCACATTATTCTGTGGATTTGTTTCTTTGTTCTTATTCTTCTCTTCCTACCCCTCGAATAGTGGAGAAAAATAATGCATTCTTACAATGCAGAGCCAGTACATGTAACTTCTGTGAATATCTCGCTTTGTATCCCTAACGTATGTCACCTTAGTGGTGTAGGTTATGCTATTGTTACTAGGTTCTGAGGTCTCCTTCTAGGGATGTCCTCTAGGAGTTTTCTGTTCTGAATAAAGGATTGGTCAAGACAGGCACAAAAGGTAGGCAGGTTTTGCATTTATTAAAGGTGAGAAAAGAAACATACTTTGTAGAGCAACCATGGGCAGTTAAAATTTGGAAAAGTAGGACATTCTACAGGGTGTGATCAGATTACTGTAAAAGAGAGAACAGTTACCAAGAGCTTAACAACAGTTATTTTTTGTATCTCTCATTCCCCAGGCTGTCCTATCAAAAACCTGCTTGAGTTTATGTAAGAGGAGTTGAAGATACCATCCTCTGATTAGTCTAAGATTCAGAGCTTTGGGAATCATTTTTCTGTGCATTTCCTGGATCTCCTTTACTGATAGGTCACGTCCATTTGCACTGTCAGTTCTCTGTGCCCTAATTGTGTCACTATGGCAACCAACAACCTACATGTTAGTGACTTAAAACAATGAAAGTTCTTTCTGGCTCAGGACATAGTTCACTGTAGATCAGCTGGGGACATTGTGCTATACCATCTTCTGTCAACGCTACAAAGCAATGGACATGCTATCATCTGAAGTGTCAATGTTGTTCATTTGTTTACTGACTCATAAAGTCTCGTATGTGTCTTTGTGACTACCTAACTTCAAAAGGAATGGTACATTCTACCATTTGCCAGAAGGAAGAGAACCAAAAACCACTAATGAATGCCACTCCTGACATGGAGTTTATCAAAATATTTTCTCAGACAAAAACGGCGCTAGTTGCATGAGAATTAATTTTACTTAAAGAGAAGTCTGGCCTTCATCTTAGCTCTTGGCAGGGACAGAAGAAAAGAAGAACTCAGGGTAACCTCTAAATCCTTAAAATTTACTGGAATGTCTTTGTTATTTATGATGGGCCCCATGGTCTGTGCTGATAGTTTATGCTAATGAGATGACTCACAGCAGGACTGACAATGCCAGAAAGACTTAAGTGATTAGAGGGTTGGGCCATCAGCCATGTGATATCATCCCAACCTCTGGGAAAGAATGGAAGCTAGAGATTGATTTCAACCAAACGGACAGTGATTCAGTTTTTGGTATAATGAAACCCAGTACAACGCTGGACCCTGATACTTGGGTGAGCTTCCAGTGTTGGCAATACTCCACACACATATTGTTACACATTGACACTAGAGGATGACATGTCCATAAGGACCCAGAAGCTGCCCTTGGGAGCCCTTCCAGCCCTAGATTCATCCCTATGTACCCATTTCTTTGGACAGTTGTGATTTTATCCTTTGAGTAACAAATTATATTCCCAAGTATTATGTACTCCTGATATCTAGAAATAATTCTAGGAATTTATTGACCACAGGGAGTCCACAAAGAGCTCTGAATTTGTAAACAGTTAGTCCAAAATGTGGGTGATCCTGGGAGCCCTCATTTGTGACTGTTACAAGTCTTGTGCTGCCTGGAAAGTCTTGGAGAGCTTACCTTTAAACTTAAGTTTAGATAAGTCTAGATATTATATAATTTGCCTAAGGCTCACAACTAATAAGGGCTATTGCTACTCTCAAAAGAGCTGGAACTCTTGGTAGTAGAAATAACTACTATATCTCCACTTCAACTCTTTTTGTTATTAAAAACTTTATTTTAGTCAACTCTTGACTAAAGAAAGTCAATTTGAGATAAATGAGAAGTGCCTGACTCTCCTGTTTTTTTTTCAGTGCTGGCTGGGGGTGTGTGGTTTGGCTAGTGGCTGTCCGTGCCTCCTCCCAGTGGACTGGGACATCTTGCTTCTGTGTCCTCCCTGGCACTCTGCTGTAGTTGGCACTCTCCTCCAGTCTACTAGAAACATGAATCCAGCTCTAGTATCAGAATGGTATCGCTTTCACTCCTCCTGCCACCTCAGATGCTACTTTCCCTTTTTAAGCATTTCTGATCCAATTTCTTTATTTTTTTAAATTCAAATATTTATTGGTACATTATATATACACACATCCTGCTCCCATTCATCATTGAGAAGTTATACCAGTATATGACACAATTTAATTCTCATTTTTTCTCAATCCTCTACCCACCCTACAACCCCTTGCCCCTCATATACGTAGGCTTTGTTTCCTTTTTTTTATTACCATCACATTTCCCCCCCTCATTATTTATCCCTACACCCCTTTTCCTTTTAAATATTTTCTATTTCACAATTTCTATTATATGTTCTAGAACTCATTTACATGTTCATTTTCTCATACCAGAGAAAAGATATGATATTTACACATCTGTGACTTATTTATTTCACTAAGAGGATGTCTTAAAGGTACATCCATTTGAGTATGAATGACATCATCTTATCATTTTTATGGCAGAGTAATACTCCATTTTATGAAAGAACCACATCTTCTTTTCCAGTTTCCAGTTGATGGACATTTTGATTGTTTCCAGGATTTAGCTATCTCTGATCCAGTTTATTAGAGAAGAAGAATCTGTCTGTTACCTATTGAGTTTCTAATCTGTTAAGTTCAGTTGTGGTTCTCAACTCTGACTGCTTACCAGAGTATGGAGGGGTGAGTGGGGAATTTAAAATAGTAATTCGGGGGTCTAAAACAAGATAATTTCTTTTCATTGATCATAGGCCAATTTTAGACAGTAATATTTAAAAAAAAAAGTTCTCCAGACAATTCCAACATGCAGACAGATTGCGATCCAGGGGTGACCCTTTATGCCATGTGCCCTGATGTCTTCAGAACCCTATTTTTGATTCTCCAATGAAGATTTTATAACTTAAAACTATTTTCTCTCACAAAGACCACAGCTTTTAGGACTCTAATCCTTGTATTTCTGTCATGAGTTTCAAAGGCTTGCTTAGAAAGTCAGAAGCGTAGAAACTGATTAAAATGTATCTAGAATCTCCTTCTTGAGCAAACTTGATCTCATCATGCAGTGATGTTGAGGGAAGGGGTGGAGTAGGAAAAGGCATCACTGAATGTGTTAGCATGCTGTCCATTATGTGACAAAATGCCTTAGAGAAACAACTAAAGGAGGAAAGGCTTACTTTGGTTCAGGATTTCAGAGGCATCAGTCCATGGTCACTTGGCTATGTCACTTCTGAGCCTGTGGTGAGGTAGGACATCATAACAGCAGCTGTGTGGTGAAGGCAGAAAGAGAACGAAAGCCACCAGGGACAAAATACCCTTTAAGGAAACAAGCTCCAGTCATCTGCGCTTTCTAACTCGACCCAACCTCCACCAATAGGGAAGCAGTTCAACCCGTGGGCTCTGGAGGGCATGTCTCAGATCCCAGCTACAGGAGTTATATGGGAAACACCAGTTTGGATGTTAAAATAGTACCTTTCTCCATAATGTGTATTTGGAAAAAAACCTCAGAGAAGCTAATTATCTCCATGTCCTGTGGTCAAAGAAGCCACATCTAAATATTTTCCTCGTAATGTCACTCCTAAATAAAGAAGATACTTTTAGAAACTGCCTATTTAAAAAAAACCCTGCTCAATAATATTCCTTGTTGAAGAGGCAGAAAGGTGCAGTACCTTTCTTTGCCTTTTTTTTTTTTTTTTTTTTTTCTTTTCCAGACAGGGTCTTGCTTTGTAGTTCAGGCTGGCTCTGAGCTCACTATGTAGCCGAGGCAAGCCTTGAACTCACAGCAATCCTCCTGCCTCTGCTGGGATTATAGGCGTGAGCCACCATTCCTGGCATTGTTGTATGTGATCACAGGGGACTGAACTTGGGACCTTGCACTTGCAAGGCAGGCACCAAAACCACTGAGCTAAATCTCTGGCACCTCTTTGCCTGTTTAACAATCATAGCTCCCAGCACTCTGGGAGGCCAGAGTAGGAAAATTGCAAGTCTGAGCTCAGCCTAGACAATTTAACTCAGTGAGATCCTGTCAAAATAGGGACGAGGGTGGGGTAGCTGACCACCAAGGCTCTCTATTCAACCTCCAGTACTGAAAAAATTGAAAAATAAAGGAGTCAAGGTCAACACTTCTGCTAATCAGTTAGAAACAGAAATTAACTCGAAAAGTAAAAGAATTCTATTTGGGATATTAGGAAATGCAGTTCAGGAGACATAGGCTTCGATAGCTCTGAGTCAGCATTCCAAGGGAGGTAGGGAAAGTAGAGACATACATGGGCAAAAAGCTGTTGAAACATTCCAAAATAATCACACTTGCTTTAAAAGAAATTCTTATTGAAGTTGGAGAAGTCAAGAGCTACCTATCAGGAGTCATACGTGATGAGTGAATGAAGATTTAAAAAGAATGCTAAACAAAATGGGAATGGCCATAAAAGAAAAGTCTAGTAACCTCTTGATATGTATCTTGCGACTCCATGTAATGCAATTATCCAGTTCTTCTGGTCATCCCAGATGTCTGCAGTGAAAGCATGGAGCTTCACATTCTTAGGCGGCAGTTAAAGATTTTCATGAGTCTTGTTCCTTTAATGGCTTCCTGACTCCATTTGGAAGAGCTTTTTTCAACATTGCTTCCATTATGATTTTTCCTTTATTTTCATACTATTGTAACAAAAGAGAGGTTAACAGAAAGAAAATGAAAGACAGAAAGAAACGAAGGAAGGAAGAAAGAGAGAAAGAAAAGGAAACAGTACAAATTTATTTAATCTAAGTCTTATGTGACACAGGAGGCTTCAGAAATGAAGAGCCAAAGCTTAGGAAATAATGTCTGTTTTTATGGCTAGGTTCAGTGAAGAGTGGACCTCAGTACAGAACCATGATTGTACAAAGAAGTTCTGACCAAATGGTAGCAGATTGAGGAAGAAATTCAGCCAGGCCTGTCTCAGTTCTCCCAGCCTCTCTCTTTACACAGCAAGACCACTCTGCAACAAAGGGTTTATGACCTGTTGCCTGGGTTGGTCAGAGAATTTCTTTTTTTTTTTTAGGTTTTTATTTTTTTGAGACAGGGTCTCACTTTGTAGTTCAGGCTGGCCCTGAGCTCAGCCTCCAACTCACATCACAGCAATCCTCCTGCCTCTGCCTCCCGAGGGCTGGGATTACAGGCGTGAGCCACCACGCCCGACACTGTGGTATGTGGTACTGGTTGCTGCTGGGCGTGAGTCTCCACACCCAGTATAGGTATGTGGTTACTGGGGATCAAACCTGGGTCCTTGTGCTTGCAAGACAGGCTCCGGAACCATTGAGCTAATTCCCCAGCCCCTGTCAGAGAATTTCTTTATTGGTACTTTCTATATAGAAAGACAGCAGAAAGTTAAAGTAATATTTCTAGTTGCTATGACTTGCCTTTGGAAAATGGAATTCTGCATCTTCCTCTGCAGGGGAGGAAGAGGTAGGTTTCTAGAGCACAAGAAGGTCAAGGAAAACTTACTTTTGAAGTTGCTTCTGAGGCCTTCCAATGTCCTGCAGTTCAAAATATTCAGCATGTCAAAGAGCCATATTTTGAAGTATTGTGTTCTGAGTCCCAACACTATGGGAATAAGAATTTTCTTATAAAGATGTGAATGAATATACTTTTCTTGACAGTAACAAAAAATTATTTTCCTGTTTCTTTTCCTCACTGCATAAGTAGCTCATGTACTTCAGATTTTTAACGAAGGTATAGAATCTGGGTAGGGCGGCACACCTGTAATCCCAGTAATCTCAGAGGCTGAGGCAGGAGGATCTAAAGTTCATGGAAGGCCTGAGGAGGCATGAAAGAGCGGAAGAGAGAGACAGCAACAGAGACAGATGTGGAGAAGCAGAGAGAAACAGAGATTGAGACAGACTGAGAGGAAAAGAGATTATAGGGTATTATGGAGCATTCGCAAACCCATATATTACCATTTGATGGGGTACTGTACTTTTTCCAGGACCAGTTAACCCTGCTTATTGCTACTGATGTCCAGGGTAAACCTTCAGTCTCCACAGAATCTAATTACCTTTGCTGTATTCCAGCACTTTCTAAAATATGCATATTTAGTCACCAGAGGATCTGAGCGGTATAACTGAGTAGAAATAGAAATTCAAGGTCTTTGCTACAAAATAAGATGGAAAGAAGATGTTTGTTTCTACATTTTATTTTCCTGAGTGCCCAATAACATAAATTTTGGGGGAAAATGTATAATATTTATTGAACCTTCTTTTCTTTTCTCAAATATTTGTTTTTTAAAATTTCAAACATACAGAAAAGAAAGATGAGGTTCACACCTATGTACCCTTCATGTAGATTTTACTATTACTGGTCACATTTTGCTATCATGATTTCTGTCTAACCATTTATCTATTAGTCTGTCCAGTAAACCTACCTCCTATTTTTTGATACCTGTCAAAGTAAGTTACAGAGATCAGTTAAAAACTGCTTCAGAATATGTGTATCAAGTTTTCCCTCTGGGACTAAAATATATTACAACAAATGTAGAGACTTAAAATAATATTAATGTATTACATCTAAACTGGGGCCAGAATCAAAGTGTCAGAAGCGCTGCGTTACTTCTGGAAGCCCTAGAAGAGAATCCAGTTACTTGCCATTGTAACCCCAGAGACCACCACAGCATGTCTTGATTCTCAGCCCTTCCCCCATCTTCACAGTGCTGTAGCAGCTTCTAATCTCTCCGCTCTCTGCTTCTAGTGTCACGTCTTCTTGCTGACTAACCCTCCTACTTCCCTCTTATAGGGGCTTGTGATTACACTGAGCTCAACAGATAATCTAGGATAGTCTACACAGTTAAGACCCTGAGCACGTAGAGCCTCAAACCAAAGTCCCTCTGACCTTCCCTTATGTCTTCTCTGCAAGCACAGGGAGAAGGTCTGCGCAGAATTCACAAAGATAAAGGGTGACTTGGATGGGGACTGTTACTATGGGTCAGTGATGGGGATTGGTCCAGCAGGATATTTAAGGAGGAGGCAGTACCTTGAGGGACACTCGGGAGAAAATAGGGTGTTGGTAAGCTTGGCAATCAGTGGAAGGACCACTTAGCTCTGAAATGCAGCTCACCCATTCCCCACCTCCACCTGGCCAAAGGTCTTCCGACTTCTCTCAGTTAGACCTCAGAACCAGAGGTGGTGGGCACACTCAAAAGACTGACAATGAGCCCATAGTAAAGTCTTTGGACAGTTGAAGAAAAATAACTTTTCTTGAAGAATAACCATGAACAGTCAATCTACAACAGGAGGTAGGCCTACTGACAGATATAAATGGAAATCTGAGTCTAATCAAGACATTGCAAATATTCTCTTAGTTACTTCTCTCATTGCTGAGATCAAATAAACACATGACTCCCAGCCACCTCTGAGAGGCTCCAACCATCTAAGGGTGGGTGGATCTAGATATGAGCCATAACAAATACAAAATAAGAATAGTAGCCTGAAGGAGAGCCAATTGTAGATACTAGAGATAGAGTATATCATTTCCAGTATAAGTAGTATGTTAAAGCACTGAATGAATGGTAAGTGGAAAGATCCATATGTGCCTGGGAGCTTGGTGTATGCATGTGGCCACATAGCCTGGTAGGGAAAAGAGGGATTTGTTAATGGTCTCTAAAAACTGGTTCATTATGTGGGGAACAAACTCAGGATTTATACCATTTTTAGATCCATAGCATAAAAATAACCTTTAGGTGAATTAGAAGCCTAAAATAGAAAAAGCTAAGTCATACATTTATTAGGAGAAAATGTTTTTTAGGATATTGGATTAATGAAGGATTCCTTAAGATATCAAAAAGTAACTCTTAAGGGGGACAACTGACAGTTCATGATACAAAAATTAAAGATTTCTGCTGCCAGAGAGTTAATAGGTAGCTAATAAGATTCAGAGGTGGCAAGGTGTTGATGACTGACAAAAACATAATGTGTAGAATGCATGAAGAACTTCTGTAAGTCAGAAAAGAGTAAAGGATACTGCTGTAGGCCTTGCCACACCTGCCTGCATCCTTCCACCCATGCCTGCAGCTGCTGCAGTGTAGACAGTTCCCTGCGTGCGCCCTGCTCCCATCCCTGCCTGGAGCTTCTCTCCTTCTCAGCCTGAGGGTCCTCTGGGTATTTAGGAGTGGTGCTCAATTCAGACAAAGCCAAGTGGGAGAGCTCATGGTGGAGCCTCTGCAGGGGCAGCTCTCTCATCAAGGGCCAGCCTTGGTAGGAAAGGGCCTTCCTGGTAGGAAAATCCAAGGAGTATTCAGCAGGGTTCTGCTGAAGGCCTCCAGTATGGCTAGGTCTCTGTTGCATACAACAGTATTCTGCCCATAACCTGTCTTTTGGTGTTTTTCTTCCTGTCATTGTTTTGCTATCCTTCCTCTCTCGTTTTGCTTCTAAATAAATGATCTGGACAGAAGTCCATATGTGAGAGTCTGTTAAGGCTTATTTCTAGACCCCCGTAAAGCCTCCTGTGCTCAGAGGTGGGGCTTGTGCAAACTGCCTGAATGATGGGCATGCTCTAGCTGAGCAAGCCGGCAGGAGGTGGGACCTGGTCAGTCGAGGCAGGTCGCTGGCCTGAGGCGTGGAAGGCTGCCTCTCTTCCCAGTGCCTCCTTCTCCCTCTGCTTCTTGGCATGAGGTGATCAGCTTTTCCTCCACTCTGCCCCTGCTGTGCCGTTTTCTACCTTGGAGCCAACCAGCCACGACTAGAAACTTGAGCCAAAGACAGTTGCTGTCCTTGAAGTTGTGGGTTTGGGGAGTTTTATGTCCCACCACTGAGGACAGTAACTAAGCCAGGCTGTGTTTTCCGGGGAGCCCCAGTTAGGACAGTTATAGACAGATGTGTCAAGCAGGAGAACTAAGAAAACTGATCAAGCACATGAAGAGGTGTTCAACTTCAGTAATCAAAGAAATGAAAACTATATAATGAAGCGCCACTTTGCTCAAAAGTTCAGACAATTACAAATCTGCATTTCATGAAGGGCCTGTGACAACGTGGAGACATGAGAGCACCCGAGAGCAGCCATTCCTGAGAGCAGGGAGCTGTCTTCAGACTTGTGTGTGCATCCTGCGATCTCACAGCCGTCTTCTACGTCTGCGCCCCACACAGGCTGTCATGTGCCGATCCCACCCGACCGCCCGCTACGCTGGGTGTCATGCTCACGGGAATCTTTCTGCGTGTCCTAGGCCCATCTCTTTTTCAATTTCTGTAATATTTCCTTTTCCTTCTTGGCATCCAGCTGGTCACCTCAGTTATTGAACTGAGAAGATGGAAACAAAGAGAAAATATTTCCATGTACTTCTATCCAACAAAGCGTGCCTCTAGCCTCTCTCTTCCTCTCTTCTAAACACTCTTCCCTGCTCCCTTACCTCAGAACTATCCTCTTAGGCCTCACTTGCTTTCTCCTTCACCGTCAGCTTCTCCTCCTTGTTGGCCCATTCATATCAATGTGTGTGGAAGAGGAGAAAGAGGACCAAAAAAAAAAAAAAAAAAAAAAACGAAGAGGAAGGCAGAGAAGGAGAACAAAAAATGGAAAGAAAGCCTCTTTTATATACACCTCTTCTTTTTACAGCAAAATTTTTCCAAAAATTATCTATAATTCTTGATTTTCCTTTTACAGTAATGGACCCATCAATATTAATTTGTATAATTAAAGGTTTCCTTTTTTATGAAGCCTTCTCTACCCTGGCCTCCTACTTAATTTCTTTTGTCAAGTCTTCTGCTTCTCACTTTCTGTTGTTGTTTGCTCCTAACCTTTC
>PVIR01014394.1:0-40333 GCA_004026965.1 Petromus typicus | reverse complement strand
TTGGATTGGAACTAAGGTCACTCCTTATTAATCTGAAATAATTATAGACCAGATGAGCTGGAATAGATAATTTTGTAGAAGCAATATTTCAAAAGAATGACTTACTTCTAAGTCCTATGAATATATTTGGATCTACAGCTAAAATGCTGCAGCAGTGTGGTACTGTAGTATTTCATGAGCATAGAAGATATAGATGTACTTTTAGTAGAAATAATTGCTTTTGTGATTCAAATATTTATCACAGGAGAATTTGAACTTATATTACAAGTCATTTCTCCTAAAAACTGCAATGATTCTCACCCCAAATTCAAGCACAATTAGTGTCAATTTCGAAATAATGTTGAATAAGCAATACCATAGTTGGTGGTTAGGGAAGATAAGCAGTGATTCTAGAAAGAGATTTCATGCAGGCCAGGAAATAGAAATACAGTAAATGAAAGTGCCCGGACCTTAACTTCGGCAAAAATAGATCCTTTTCAGGCCGGGGATTTAGCTCAGTGGTTCCGGTGCCTGTCTTACAAGCGCAAGGACTTGGGTTCAATCCCTGGTAACCACATACCATACTGGATGTGGAGACTCACCCCAGCAGCAATCAGTACCACATACAACTATGCCAGGCATGGTGGCTCACGCCTGTAATCCCAGCACTCGGGGGGCAGAGGCAGGAGGATTGCTGTGATGTGAGTTTGAAGCTGAGCTCAGAGTCAGCCTGAACTACAAAGCAAGACCTAGTCAAAAAAAAAAAAAAATAGATCCTTTTCACTTTTAAAAACATTACCATATTTAGATGATCTCAACTGCTTCTGTCACGCTCTGAGCGAAACTTCAGAGTTCTGCTTTGGGATACCAGGTTCTTGTACAAACAGAATCCTCAGCATCATGAATGGAACACTGGAGCTTGCCTCGAGCCGAGTGGACATGGCCTGCTGTGTTCTGGTCTTCCTGAGGCGGCGGGCCTGAGACCCATCAGTGCGAAGCTCCAGAGCACAGACTAGGGAACAGGCCTTGGTGTTCAAACTGAGCTGGCCCATTTCCCTTTCAAAGCATTATTTACACAGTAGCCACTCAAAGTGTAAGCTGGTATAGCACTGGGGTGAGTTATTTTGCTGTTGTTCATTTAGAATATTTACTGTTTTTAAAAGTATGTTTATGATGTATAATAAACATTGTATATAATAATCACATCTATAATGAGAAATGAAGACATATCAGTTTATATCACCATTCTCCTCCTGCCCCATTTCTACAGTCTACTCCCTACTTCCTAACATCTCTCTTTTATTTTTTAAATTATTTATATTTTGGATGTTTCATAGTAAAGAAACCATGTGATATTTATTGTTTTGTGTCCGACTAATTTCACTTAGCATTATGGCTTCAAGATCCACACATTTCTTACAAATGACCCAGATTTATCTTTCTTTATGGCTGGACACTGCTCCTGTTAAAAGGATTTTTCATTTTTAAAGCAAGATTAGGTTTGTAGCCAAATGAAGAGGAAGGCCCCGGATGCCTCGCACAGCCCCCTACACCCACACGTGCGGCGTCTGTTATCTGTGGCCCCTCCAGAGTGGTGTGCTCACCACAGCTGACATGGCACGACTGGAGCTTCATGTCTGAGGCCTCCAGTGTTTCGCTGGCTCATGGATCCATCTTGCTTCATAAAAGCCACAAGCATTGCCCTGCCTGTGAATGAGGCACATTCCAGTGAACACATCACCCCATCCCTGCAGCTCACTCTGAAGACCAGCTGCCAACTCCACATCCACGACCTGGTCTCAGTGTCTCAGTATGACACAGCTGGTGGGGTGACTGTCCCACACGTCCTGGCAGAAGCTCCCGGAGGGTTTTGGAAGCAGCCACGGCACCGACCCGTGCCAACCCATTGCCTCCTCATGTGCTTCCCTGGGGACCTTCGCAGGACACCTGCCCTAGAGAGCAGCCACAGGGCTTTGGGGACAGGGAGCCTGGCTTTTCCTCCCGAGACCCAGACTGTCCCATCTGGGATCCAGAGGAAGAAATAGCAAGAAGCCTTAGGCCTCCAAAGTAAAAATGCATCTGAATGTCAGGTGACAGGGAGGTGATGTACTCAGTTCTTCCATTCTCTTGCTTCTCCATGGGACATTTTCCAAGAAAAGCTAATAGACCCTGTGAGGTTAGCATGGCAGGAACCAGGCAGTGTCTGTTGTCAACTGTAGATTTTCTTTGTAGAGTTTAGGATGTACTGGGGCTCGATTGTTTGTTCTGAGAAACTCAAAGTCTTCAGAGAGAGCAGAATCTTTTCAGTATCTCCACGAGAATCAAATCCTTAGCTCACAGATGCAGGGACCTGATCAAAGAGATCAAACATCAGAATCAAAGTCTTGCTGACAGTCAGTGAGCTTAAACATTAGATTAACTGTCTCACACTCATGACCATGGCCTGGTGTGTTAGGACTGTGCCAGTCCTCTGCAAAGCATCGGTATCTTGCACAGTGAGTGGAGGTCTCCCAGAAATCCTGGTTACCTGTGCTGGACACTGAGGAAGGTCACGTTCCTGTGAATAATGAGATTGTTCTCACTGTTGCCATTTCCACAAGAGAAACAAAACACGAAGCTAATCTTCAGAGGCCCCCCTCCTTTACAGTCAGGAGGATGAGCTGTCAGAGTGCACAGACTGTTCTGCAGGCAGATAATGAGCTCCGATCAGAGTGCAGGCGCACCCTCCATGACCGCTCTCATCCAGGGCCCCCTTTTCTCCCTGCATTGTACTCATTGCTCTGGCTCCTGCCACTGCAGCTATGACAAAACAAGAAATCAATAAGTCATTATGATTGGTAAGAAGATGCATGTGGATTCCTCCCACATCCAGATCGTGAAGACACAGTGTGAATGTAGCTGAGTCACTTCCCACTACTGCAGGAGACCGGACAGTACACACAGAGCACCTGCAGCCCAGTCCTGCAGTTAGCACTGGCACCGAACACCCGCCATCACCTCCTCTCCTGGACAGGTGAAGAGAAATGCAAAGTTCCAGTAGGAATTAGAAATCTATTTCACAATAGTGTCAGAGACAATCATAAAATTGAAACTCAAAATTTTTTATCACAATACTTTTCAGTAAGACAAGTGAAAAATACTTTCTAATCCCTTAGCATGTTACCATTGGAGAATGAGTGAATTTTACTTTCTGTGCATCTAAGATAGTGATGGAAAAGGGACAAATCCCCTATAGAAATGAATTAAACTACTGAGTGTGGACTGTCATCAAGGAACTCGCTCACCAAGAATTCATTTATCTTTTCCATGTGCTGCCAAATTCTTCACCAAGGATGATCAGAGAAACGTAAAGACTCTGGGCCAGATTCTAGAACAACGTGGCAGCCGGAGCCCATGAGGGCTAGAAGTGTGTCTCCACAAGGGTTTTCTTCTCTGCAGCCCTGATGTCAAGTTGGGGGAGAAAATGAAACTGCTGAGGTTAAACTCTGCTGTGCACTTTCTCCTCTGTCGGTCCAGGCATTTACTTGTTGATGTTGGTATTGACAAGAAAAGGTCCTTCTTGTCTTTCTTCACCAGGTCCCCTGACCCCTCAAGGGCAATTTTAAGATGCTCAACCTATGACATCTGCCCAAAAACAAAAGCATAAATGGGAAGAGAAGCAAAAATCAATTGGGCAGAAGTGAAAATCGATACACATGGCAGTTACTAAACAAGAAGTGACTAGTTTATAGCTGTTGCTGGGATAGAGCCCCAGGCCAGGGAAGCCCACAGAAGGGGCCCAGTGAAATGCTTCCCCTGTAATTCCATTCTTTCACCAGGCTTCCCTCACAGTGTTGTAAGTCAACCCTTCAAAACTGATCTAGAGACAAAGGCCTTTTAGTTTGTATTCATCTTTGCTGTTTGTTTAAAACAACTCAAATTTACCCTCAACCCTTCTGGTGGGTCCTACCAGAATGGGTGATGTTACTTCTATGAGGACCTTAATTTGCTTAGAAAGAACATGTTATACTTTGAGTCTAGATGTCCCCCAAAGCCCCATGTGGCCAGAGGTGGCTGAACCTGGAGCATGTGGTGCTAGGATTAAGATGTCAGAGACAATCATAAAATCGAAACTCAAAATTTTTGAGTTGTGATTACTGAACCAGTGCACTGATAGGTGTGGCTCAGCCTCTGTCACATGTCCATGACAGGGCATAGTGTGCAAGAGAGGATGGACCATCTTGTCCAGTGCCTGTCCCGGAAGACGAAGCAGACAGCAGAGACCAGTCCCTGCCACGTCGGCCTCCAGCAAACGTCCCCCAGGCTGTCACCGCACTTCATCTTCTTCTCACCTTGCAGTCTGCCTCTCATCAGCCTCCTCTGCAGTCTCCTGGTCCTGTGAGGCTCCCTGCTTGCCCCCGATTCCTCCAGAGTAGATTCATGTCTCTGCTCATGCTTTTAAATACGTCTGGGTGCCCTGATCTCCACTCTCCTCCCCTAGGTCCACACTCCTGTGTGTTGGGTGCATCTCAGGGCTCCAGCACAGCCGGGGCTGTGACACTTCTACCTAGAGGGCTTTCAGGCCCAGAAATGGCCACACCCCTGGCCCTCACCCTCAGTACTTCCCCCACCATTGCCCATGTCAGCAAGCCACATTGCTGTTCTTTCAGAAATTGAGTTATCTAGTCAACATCTCCTTCCTATGTATAGCATCTGCCTCCATCTCCACCACCCACAGGTCTGGCATTCTCGCCTAGTTAGTTTTGTGAAGTCATCTTTACTGTCTTCAGTCTGATTTGCATTAAAGCATTTAGAACGTACTTCTTAAAATTCAAACCTGACCTAGCGCATCTCCTGATAATGTTCGGTTTCCTTCAGCACAAAGTCCTCCTGCCACGCTGAGCACCCCTCCCCCTCCCTTCCCCTCGGTTCCTTTTCTCAGTCTCATCGCCCTTTCTCCATGCCTTACCTTCCTCAGCTGACAAAAAGTTGTGCTCACCCCAGAGCCTTTGCATCACCTGCATTTGGGTTAATTCCTCAGCTTTCCCTACCTCCCTCCAAGCCTGGCTACTTCTGTCTCCTTTTACTATTGTTGCTTTCTTTAGGAAATCTCCCTGACTCTCCAGCTCCCCGAGGCCAGCAACATGCCCTCCTAATAACCTGGGCTTGTCCGTCATGGCTTTTATCACACCCGGCTACGGGGATAGCCATGTTTAAATGTCTGTGCCTCGCTCTCTCTTCAGAGCATGCGCATTTCCTTCATTCTTCCTAGCTCAGTGTGAGGCGCCTGTTAGCACTGATTGCATGAAAGGACCCAGGTGCCTACCTGAGTCTGGGCCCAGCAGGGGACGCACCCCCTGCCTGTCCATCCGCCAGGACTGGGCCTCACCCAGGCTGGGCTTGGAGTTCCTTAAGCAGTTACGCACATGTGTAAAATACGGCTGACTTCCACTGACGTAAGACATTGAGGGTTTGTAAAGCTAAAGGCTGGACTTTGTTTGTTTCCACAGTTAATTTTGCCATATTAATTGGAACACAAAAGACACAGCTGAAGACCATCTAAGTCAGACCTTTGATCTCAGAAGTGACGGTGGGGAAATAAGGGGGCTGATTAGGTTTTGTTTTCCAAACTCTTTTCCACCATATAGATACAAATTAACTCCTGACAGTTAACGGCCATACTAGTTTCTTCAACTGAATTATAGACATTTCTTGTCAAATCTTCTAGGTGGTGTTGGCGATTTTGAATTAGGCTTATTGGATTAAATGGAATACATAAAATGGATTTATGTAGCATTTGCTTTAAAAGATGGTCCCGCCAAAGTTCCTTATCTTTATGTATACTGTACCTTTAAGTATCCAAATAAACTTAATTAAACTTCATTAGAAGCAACAGCTGAAAAAAAAACTAATGAAAGCAAGTGTTTTGTCAGGTGGTATTTATTTCTGCATTAAACTGCAAATACTCCCTTTTGCCCCTTAAAATTTAGTTTAAATATTTAGCTCTAATGGCTTTTGGAATTGTTGATGGAATTAGATTAAATGAATCTTTAGCAAACAGTTTACCTTAAAAATAGATGGAAATTTCTTTTATTACACCAAAGAGGAGCTGAACGTTTCACTGATGTGCAAGACATGTTTTAGTCTCCGTCACCCGATGGCTCATGGGATATTCTGCTCCCATTTGTTCTGTGACTTTCCCTGATGGAAGGAGGATGTGTAGCTACCACCTATTTTATATATTTTCTTTCTCTGCTCAGTGTACTTACTGTACTAAGCTTGTGACAGGCACCCTTCTGAAGACTGAAGTCTTTCAAAGGTGAGCGGCACATCTCGGCTGACTCCCTTTTGCAGGAGATAACAACACTAACTTGTGCTTAAACTTTGATTTGAAAAATAGGCCCCCAATGAGGAAATCTTGCCTGTGAATGCAAGTGGGCGAGCTCTGAATGTCTGAGGTTGACAAGTAGATGAGCTTGGCTTGCTAAAAGCCCACAGGATTTTCAACACACTTTTCTTTATATCTCCAGTCACGCAAGGAAAATTAGAATTGACAAGCTTTATGGGCTGTGGAGCCTTCAAGGACAACTAAGGAAAAAAAGCAAAACAAAACTTGTATTTGTCACTTGAGTGCTGAGCAGTTTCTGTCCACTGAGAAACCTTTGTTTTAGGAGCAAATAAATAATCTTCCTAGATTAAGAAAATTCCACAGCTGCTTAAGAAAGAGACGAAAGCCCTTGACCACACTCTAGCCATCAGTGTCCTGTTACATACATTGGATTCTAATTAATATCCCCCTAGAAATAAGAATCATTGTTCCTGTTCAAGGTTAATTATTGACTGAAGCCTGTGTCTAGTCAGAGATGTTCCTCAGCAGAAGCAGAGATTTGCAGGATCTGAATTCTAAGTAGAGAAGTCAGCCCTATCAGAACTCAGTCCAGGGCAGAACTGAGAGTGTCAGTACTCCCTTACCCTGCTGTGACTGCGCATGGCCAGAAGTGGAGGTCAGAGGCTACTGAACAGTAATTCCAAAGCCCATTCCCTGCCCCGTCTTGTCTCCTTAGTGAGGATTTGGTATATATCCCCATTTCGCTCTCCCTAATCACCTTCATTTTAGCCATCCTTGAGAATATGCATCCTCTCCCGTCTTTGTCAACTCTTTACTCTGTGGACTACCCCAGCTTCACTCCCTAATCTCTCTCCGTCTCTTCCATCTGTCAGGACCCTTTTTCACCCTTTGTCTGAGCCGGCAGGTGCCCATCCGGCCATGCCAGGGGCTCTCTGGGCATCTATGCACAAGCCCACAGTGATGGGTCTCACTGTGTCACCCAAACTTCCTCCATCTTCTCGTCCATGTGCCGTGCATGCTCTTGGGGGTGACTCTGTCACCACTGTTCCCAGTCAAGTGGGCACATTCTGGAAGCTGTGTCCATCTCCAGAAGAGCTCAGAGCGTGTCTACGAGAAACGTCACCCACTCTCCCTTCTGGTCGCTTCTTCCTCATTCTCCTGAAGGCTTATATTTGGGGAGTGCTGGTTTTGAACCCATGTTTTCTGTGCTGGAGGATACAAAGGTCAGTGGAAATGGAAGCCAGTGCTGAGCTCTCGGCAATATCTGCACAGAATGAGCACCACCTGGGTCAGGTACAGATATAAACATGCTTCTGAACTACTTTTGAGATTCCCTGAAGAGGAGGCAAGTTCACATCCTTTGCACAGAAACACAGGCAGCTGAGAGAAACCGCAGCTTGAACCACAACAGGCAAGCTGAGTCCCCTGTGTTTTGGTACTGCTGAAACTCAGCCTGTCTTCAGTGCACCTGCACATGTGTCATTAGAAGACAGAGAAGCAGCACAAGAGTGTTCTGATGAGGTGTCCTAAACCAAGATTCAGAGCAAAATCATAAGGTACCGATCATCTTTATTTGCTATAGAGCAATGGTGCAGAAGAACTGCAGAGGCTGGCTGTGAAGCCTAAGTCCAGGGACAGCGCTGCATTTACAGTACTTGATAGCATCCTCCTAAATCATTAAATTCAGCTCACATGTGTGAGGCACCTCTGTCTGGGGCACAGCTGGGCACAGCCAGAGTGGATGGCCACTGTCTCCAGCATGACCTGCAATCATCCATCAGTAGAGGGGAAGAAGGCTGTCGCTGCATTGGGAGACATTCCCAAGTCTCAGATGTGGGAGCACTGGCAGTAGTGACTTGATGAACAAGCACTGCCCGCCTCCCACTTATTGGGCACAAGACTGAGCAGAGCAGGTGAAGTTCAACAGGGAGAGAAAGAGGAGGTGGAGCTCGAGTCTCCCGTCAGCACATGCGGGGTGAGGGGCGCTCAGCCTGGGCACTGCAACTCCGCCCTGGGTCTGTGACCCCTTGTCATCCCCTTCCCCTAGCAGTCGACACGGAGTCTTCCCTGACATCCAAAGGAACAGGAAGTGAGGGGCTTCCTTGGAGGCAGCACCTTAAAAGTAGGAGTCAGCAGCACCTCACACTATGTGTCCAAGGCTCTGGCTTGTGCTCCTGGTGTCTCAGAAACATTCGCTGCGAGAAGGAGGCAGCTTCCCAGAGAGGGAGCCCAGCCCCCGTACAGAGAGATCGCAGAGCACTTTAAACGTCCACAATCCTCAGGTGCCCACCCAGCAGTCACTGTTTTTTTTTTCTTTTTAAATTGAAATCTTTATTGGTACATTACATATACACATCATGATTGCACCCCACAATGGGAATTTGTACCAGTATAAGACACAACTTCTCATTTTTTTCCCCATAGCCCTACCCACCCTACCACACCCCCATATACATAAAATTTGTTTCCTTTCTTTTTTGTTATAATCTCATTATTTTTCCCCCTTCACCCTATTTCACTTTGAGTATTTTCTATAGCAGTCACTGTTTTCAAAACTCTTCCAGCTAATGATTCTTGCTACCGTGATCTATGCAGAAAAAAGTGAAATGGTTCCCTATAACTGCAACACTAATATAATCCAGTAGAGAGACACAGATACCTTGTAATGTTTGTTTTATTTTGTTAGTACTTCAGCAGTATATGATCCTCACATCCCATGTATGGAGTTGGTACATGTAGGTAACACATCCTAATTGTTTTCATCCTCTTTCCTTCTACTTCCCCTCTCTGTATCTCTTGATCCCCTTCCCATTTGGGAAAGGCCTACTCCCTATCCCCTATTATCTATTTTTTATTTTCTTTATTTATACTTTGGGTTTCTCACATAAGAGAAGCCATGTGAGGGCCAGGGATTTAGCTCAGTGGTTCTGGCGCCTGACTTGCAAGCACAAGGTTCTGGGTTCAGTCCCTGGTAACCACATACAACAATGCTGGGCATGGTGACTCACGCCTGTAATCCCAGAACTCAGGAAGCAGAAGGATTGCTGAGTTCAAGGCAGAGCTCAGGACCAGCCTGAACTACAAATAAAGCAAGACCCTGTCTCAAAAAAAAAAACCAGAAGCCACGTGATATTTAAGTCTTTGGGTCTGGCTTGTCTCACTTAACATTATGATCTCAAAGTACATCCACTTTCCTACAAATGACTCATTTGTCTTTTTTTATGGCAGAGTAATTCCACCTCTCTCTACAGGGATCCCAGGTATCTTCCAGTGGGAAGGACTCATTCCCAAGAGCACTTGCAAGCCTTGGCCAGCAGCTCTAGTGCCCCTCGCACTGGCACCCACAGCCCTGTGCTCAGAACTGAGCATCACACAGAGTTTGCAGAACTAGAAGCTACAGCCAAGTGTGTTGTCCTGTCAGCCTGAATGCCGTGTAGCCCTTTCCTGAATGCTGTTAGTGGAAGTCTCCCTGGTAATAGCATTCTCCTTAGAGATTTTTCTGGATGTTTACAAATGTCAGATGGAGAGTATCATTTAAGAAACCCCAAGATTCTCAAACTCTGTGACCAGGACTCAGCTGTACCATGAGGACCCAGCTGTTGAAGGGCTGAGACTTTGTCCTCTTGCACTCTGAACCCTTGAAAATGTCGACAGGAAGACTGTAGCTTTAGGGAATAATAAACCTGTAAGAAAAACATCAGAAACTTCAGCACAGATGCCGGAACTGGTGGAAGGACAGGGAAAGGCTATGATAAAGAAAATCAGATGACTCCCAGTGGCAATTCAAAGTTCAATGACTTTGAACTCCTCTTCTCTTTGGATTTCCATCTCTATCTGCTTGGAACAATTTAACAGCCTCCAGTTTTAAGTTTTGTGTGTTAAAAATAAAAACCAATTTGAGGCACAGATATCATATCACCATTCTGACAGCTTGTCCGGGTCTTGAGCTGAAGGGCAGGGCTTTGGGGTCGGCCGGCCAGAGGGCTGCTGAGCCTCAGTCAGGGAAACGGTTCCTTATCATCAATATTGAGGATTAACGGCCCTTCCCTGGTTACTGTGGCTATTCACTCTCCGTTTTTTCTTCCTGAGCTTTCTTATCTAACCCCTGCAAGCCGTAGAAATGCTAGAAAGGGGACCTATGGCTAAGAACCCAATTTAATAGAATTCACCAAGAAATCCTTGTTTGACAGTCAATTAAAATTTTAACAAGAAAAAATAGTGATCAAGGAGGCAAATAAGGATTGAAAAGATAATGTTCCAGAATTGTACCTTCTTATGTAAAGCATGTCCAAGCCTTTCTGAGTGACAATGAGAAATAAAGAAAGAATAATAGATTGATTGCTAGGTGGCTAGATCATGTATGTGTGGCTAGCGAGAGAAACTGAATGTTAGCTTGGCAATAGCTTCCCAAAGAAGATATATCTTCATTTCTCTTCTAACTTAGAAGGTGAAACACTGTCTTCCACTGAATAACCACAAATTTTTCACATAGAGCTATGGAAAGCCACAGCGCGAGTCCTCAAGGTAGCTAATTTTTCAGGTAACTATGTTTGTGTGAGTGTTTATTGATTTATACCCTGTCCTATCTGTCTTGGGGTCTCTAGCAGCCAGTGGTCAACTTTTTGTGCCTGTTACCTGCCCTCTGGTTTAGTCCTCTAGCCCTGACATGCCCCAGCCCCTCGTGTCATGCTCTTTCATCTCCCATTCTCTGCTCCCACCCCTGTGTCCCCAGCCCTGGACATGGGGGAGGCACCCTCCTTATTCCCTTTTGCTCTTTTGAGAAGCTTCTCTCCTCTCTTGTCTCAGGAAATCCCAAGCAGCTGTGCAAAACATCGATTCCCTCAGCCTCAGCCACTGATTCCTTCCTTTCTCCTCCCTTGCCTCCATCTCCATCTGTCCAGCTCAGACCCCCTGGCCCTCCACGATGTCCCTTGTCCCTGTTGATCTCCAATTACTTCCCCAACAACTTCCTCTAACTCCACCCCCTGCCACATGCCCCACAGCAGTTGGACTCAGAAGAGGAACAGCCAGCTGCCCTGCTGACTACTTATCTCATTCTAAACTCATTCCACACATCTCTGGCAGTGTCCTGGCTCCCACCCAATTCCGCTTCACCTGGCTGCCGCCATCTTACTCTAGAGCTGGTCCAGACATCTCCTCTCCTTCCTTCCCTTCCTTGGTCCTCCTGTGGTCTCTACATTCCTACCCATCCTTAGTTTGAACACATGAACACTTGAACACTTCTCATTTACCTGAGAAAACATGAAACGCCCATGTCCTCAGCATCCTGTCTCCAAACGCCCCCATCAGCTGGGCAGCATCATCGCCTGCATCTGTAGCTGGTGACCCTTGATTCCCAGCAGTGCACCAAGACCCTCAGGTCATCCAGGGGATGAGTGAATGCCTCCCGAGGCCTTGCTCAGTCCAGGCCTGATTCTCTGGCTGTCCTTCCGGGGCCTTCATCCATACACAGTGTCTCCTGAGGGCTCTGCTCCCGACACTGTCTTCTGAAGACCACTGCGGGCTTGGTCCTGAGCATCTGATTGTTTCATCCTCCTCCTGCTCCTCCTCCAGCCTGCTCTCCTGGTCCTACCTGCTCCCCCCAGCCTGCTCCTTCTGCCCCCAGCTCACAGTTTTCCCTCAGCACCCCTAGGAGCTTCTCCAGCTCTTTGCACCCAATTCCTAGAGTGCCCCAGGCTGCTCAGCCTGCCCTCTGCTTCCCCTCATGACATTTCATCCATTCCTTTGCTTTGAGTAATATTTACATGCTCAATTCCAAATTTATCTCCAGCTCCATTCTCTGTCCCCTCCTCCTGGGTCTAATGGGACTCTCTTGCCACATGTCCCAGAGGCAGCCCTCATCCCCCTGAATGCCTTCTCTGCATGATATGCCTCAGGAAGTGACAACCCTGTTCCCTCTTCTTGGCTCAGAAGCTGGGGAGGCTGGGTTCTCCCACCTTGGCCCCTCTGCTTCACATCAGCAAAGTCCCTCGTACGGACCCCGACCTTCCCTTGGTCCCCACCAGCCCCCACGTGCAGTCTCTCCCTCTCTGACAAAATGGCAGTTTCTGTCCTCCTCTCCATCCTCCAAACTCAGAGCTTTCTCTTTCCTGGTCCCCATCAAAGGAGGAGCCACACTGTCTCCACCTTGCTTCCTGTCTGCCCTTCCCTGACTTGGAAGCCCCAGATGCTGTCCTCAGGATGGGGATCCGGGTTTCCACACAGCCCCAGCTGCAACCACCCCAATGCACCCCACAAGTGCCCCTCCTGATTCCACTTTAGTTGTTCTTCCAAATATTTACTAACACATCATATTGTGCATTAGCACCTTGACTTCTCATTTTTTTACTTTAGGTAGCATTCCAAAATCTCAAGCTCCTCATAAAATCAGAATAATGATACCTTCCACCTTGTGAGATGTCGAGAAAACCTTGTTACCTAGTAAACCCAGTTAGTGCTATGCAGTACGTATTAAAATAATGTACTCAACCATTATGGATGAAAACTAACTAGAAATTCCTCTTGACTTATTTGTTCCCCTGTAAGGTATCTCCCCCACAGAGTTAAAGGCATCATATCACAGTGACTCATGCATACTGATGTTTACAGCAGCACAGTGATAATAGCTAAATCTTCAGAACACTCTATATGTCCACCAATAGATGAATGGACTAAAAATGTGGCATTTGTACACAATGGAGCACTGCTCTGTCATAAAGTGAGACAAATCTGAGTCATTGTAGAGAAATGGATGCCCTTTGAGGTTTTCGTGGTAAGTGAAATAAGTCAGATGCACGAGCTTAAATATCACATGGTTTGTCTTCTGTGAGACACTTAAAATTTAAGTAAACACAAAATGAAAGATAACAAGAAACAGAGAGATCTTTTGTATATAGGAAGGAGATCAAGAGTTGGAGGGAGGTGGGGGGATGGGAGGAAAGGGAATTTTAAGAAGAATTAGGATGTGCCATGTATCCGCACATACTCCCCATGAAGAATGTGATCATTACGTTGTATACGTGTACTAACAAAAACCTTTAAATTAGACAATAAACTATCTCAGCATTTTAAGGGTAATTATCATAGATTAAAAAGCAATAATAAAGTAATCAGTTAAATTGAAAAATAAATAAATAAGTAAAATTACACACTTCTCTTCTTGGACTCTCTATCACTGAGCAAGCAGAACAGGAACAACAGAAACCAGACAGACAGAGATGTGGATATTGAGATGAGTATGAATTTTGTTCTGTATTAGTTTTGACCTAATAATATTTGTAATGACTCTTTATAAAGTGTCAAATCCCTTACACGACCCAATGGCACTTCATCATCACCCACAAAACCTACCTGAGTTGGAAGTAGTTCCATTTGGGAAGTAGAAGCTGGGTGGAGTAGGTGGTCTTTACTCTAAAGCCAGTACTACTTGACACATTACTTCGATAGAAATGTCATTGAATTTTAAAAGGGCTGGAATTTAAATATGCCAACATGTTAATAGTTCTGGGAGAGTTCTCATCAGCTGTCTATACTTCCTTTGTTATACCTTCTAAATTCACAAAATGACTTCTCAGTAGAGGAATTTATACGTCTTTATAACAAAAATGGTGTATACACTTTTCATATATTAGCTAAGTACTGGGAAAACTAGTAGAGGTTGGCAAGATACATTCAGAACATACTCCTACTTGGAAAGTGTGGTCTAGGGGCACTGGAAGGGTGGCAGTCAGGTGTGCAAATGCCCAGAGACAGGACGCTGGCATTTGTGGGAGAGGAGGAGGCTGGAGAGGTCGGGAGGGAAGATACCCATGCAGCACGCTCATTCTCGGAGTGGCTCTGTGGTCTGGAGCGGGCACTCGAGGAGGCCGGGAGGAGGTGGGCAGAGGTGTGGCAAAGGGGCAGAAACAGGCATCTTCAGGGTGGTCTGATGCACCAAGCATCATATTTGCATTTAATAAAAGCCTCTGCCCAAAAAAGCTTTGCAAAGGGGCCATTTAGTCAACATTTGGGAAGAAAGCATCCAGGCTGCAGGAGGAAGCGGCGGGCCTGATCTCCTTCCTCTCAGTTAAGGCTGGTGGTGTCCTCAGCTCCCAAATCTCTTTGACATCAAGTAGAATAGTTTTGCACAAGCAAATGCCCGGAACTGGGGAATGTTGGGAAGAGCAAAATCAATCTACCTGCCGTCTGACAGGGGGCGTGTGTCTTTTACAGGACGGATGGTCACAGTATCACTTTGTAGCCTCCTCGTCAACCATCGAGAGGGACCGGCAAAGGCCCTACTCCTCTTCCCGCACACCCTCCATCTCCCCTGTGCGCGTGTCTCCCAACAACCGCTCAGGTAAGAGGTGGAGGCGACCCCGCCTTTCTGTGAGCCCACAGAGGAGGGCGCCCCGCCCAGACTGCTGCCCGGAATGGGGTGAAGCTGTTTGCTTTTATGCCATCGGCAATTGTATGTGTGTGTGTGTGTGTGTGTGTGTACTCAGTCTGGGCATCTCTCCCTGAGAGCTTCCACATGCATGAAGTGCCGGGCAAAGCCAACTCCACCTGCCAGAGGAACAGCTGTAAAGAAGCTGTCAGTACACACAGCAGGGTTTTCATGGGTTAGCTTTTGAAGCTTAAACTTTGCATTTTCTGGCTGATATTTGTCATGAAGACTTCACGGCTCTTCCACGTCCAGTTGGCGTTTTATTGTCGCCAGCAGCCATTGGTAAATGCTTCTTATAACCTTAACTTGTAAGTCACTGGAATGTTTCTCATTTTTCCACACTCCCATTACCTGAGTGTTTAGCTTCATTTTTTTCTTTATGAAAATACTTCACGTGCTCTTCAGTCATTTCACACCATGCAAAGACTAACACAAGGAAAAGTGAGACGTGAGCACATCATTTAGCAACAAAAGTGGCGTAGCCTTGTCTTCTTCACCACATGCACGTTCTTACAGTTTCTCTTTCGACCTGTACATGTTGGCTGTGGGATGCTGCGCACGTCCAGATATCGTGGCTTCTATGTCACCGCTGAGTCTTCACTCTGCCCCACCCGATTTTCTCCCTTTGCTGAGAAAATCGTATTTCCTGAAACAGCATGTCAGAGACTCAGTAGGGGACACTGCCCAGCAGCATAGCCTCAAGGTCAGCTCTGGTCTCTGAGGTCTGTTGTTGTAGAGGTTTACACAATCCTTTACCCAGAATCACGGGGAAAGCTATCATTCAGATGTCATTGTTGCTTAGGACACTTAGTTGAACCCTGGTTTAGAATCAGGACCCTCCCTCTGCCCGGGACACTTCCATCTAATGCATTCTCGTCTTACTCCACAGTCCTGGCAAACTTGGACAGACCAAGAACACGGAGTCTGAGGGCCATAAGGAGAGAGTCTTTTTAAAAGCTCCCATTATTCAGAACTATAGTAGACTACACCAGGCTAGGCAGAGGCTGATGGCCCAAGTGGGAAGGCCCCAGGTTGTGGAAGCTGCCTCTCCCCAGACAAAGCAGAGCTGAGACACTCAGCCATTCAGTGAGGGCTTGCCGCGGTATTTCCTAGGCTCAGCACATCAAAAACACCTACTGAGGACTTGCTGGCATGATCTGATTCTCCCAGACGTTACTCCTGATTTATTGGAGACTGAGGGCAGTGCCTCATGTGGGGTCCCGGGAGATAATTACACACTTGACGTGCTTTCATAAACATCGCCATCTGTGCAATATTAAACTCTAATGTTAAAGCTTTGGTCAAGAGGCTCCCAAACACTGTCCCTTCATGACTGCACGGTGGCGGCTCCTAAAACTGGTCTTTTTGTGCAAGTCCCAGGAGTGAAGGCTCAAGGACAGTGAGAGGACAGTCCTGGAGGAGAGAAGAGGAACAGTGGGAAGCACAGCTTGGCTAGGTTCTGAGCACAGGCAGGAAGTGGGCGCTGCACAACCAAGTGAGAGGCTTGTTAGGGACCTGGCTGTTCTTGCAGAGGGACCCCTGTGACTCCCAGAACCCCCACCATTAATGCGATGCAGCCTCACCCTCTCATGCCCAGAGCAGGGGTGGCCGGGTTCCCGGGCCTGTTATGTCCTGTCCCACCTTCGTCTGCTGTTGCACAGCTAGGCGTACTCTCCTCCACCACACAGACTCACAGTGCAGCAGGGAGCTGTGACATTGGGACAGTGTCACTGCCATGCCAGGTGTGCCCTAGGCAGTGGGTGCTGCCACCTGCCATGGCTGGTGTGGTGTTCTGCCCTGCCCATCCTTTGGATTGGCACACAGACCTTCCAGCCCCACTGGTATTGAATGGGACTCCAGTTCCTATATTTCAGGAGTCCCAAGAACTTTTTCTAAGAAGCAGCCATGGATGGAAGTCTTAAAGGACCTTGAGCTCAGCAGGGAGTTTGAGAGGAGGTAGACTATCTTGGGACAAAGGAACTCTACTCCCCCTGCTTACTGTCCCCTCTTACTCTCAGGAGCCCTCTGCCTCTTGTTCTGTCCATTTGCACATCTCTCTCCTCACGGAACTAGAGACTCGGGGATTCAGAGAAATGCCTCACATCTCTGCTGCCCACAGCAGCCAGCACTGGGATGTCTCCACAGAAGGCTCAAGGGAGTCAAGACTCAAGACTCAACTTCTTCCCCTTGTCCTGAGTTGGACAAGCACAGCCCAAACTCAGACATGAGAAGAGAGTGCTCAGGGTACAGGAGGGCCAGGGCGCCTGGGCTGAGGGGCCCAGTGCATGGTGTATCTGACATTGTAAAGGGTAAACTGAGGCTTGGCTGGGAAAGGGCTTGTATACGTGCAAAGAAAAGAAAGCTTTTTTCTAAAAATCAATTTCCCCCAGGAAATTCTGACCTTGTTAAATTTCATCCTGGGAATCTTCTTCTGAAAATTGAGACCCTCAGGGCTTTGCGTGGGTCCTTGAATCCTGAAATTTCCCTGTAAGTCTTGGGGTACGCAAGAGGAGGTGCTGCCCTAGGGAGCTTCGCTACTGGACTGAGTTCAGCTGAGCTGGATGAAATGCCCCCAGCCCCCTGGAATTATTAAAAAAAAATTATTCCCCCTGGAATAATGCCCCCAGCCCCCCTGGTCCCAGTCCCAGAACCTCTTCCCCTCATCTGGCATCTGAAGTGCTTGCTACCAGTCACCCCATCTCCCAGGTCAAGTAAACTTTTTCGGTTCTCTCCCTCGCTTCCAAGTTCAGCTTTTCTATCTGCTAGCAGTTTGTTAGAGAATCATACAGTTCCCCCACGTGAGGTGGGAGGGTGCTCCTGGGGCTACAGCCCTCTCCCTAGAAACAGGGACACAGAGAGACAGCAGGGCTCAGTCCTCAGTCCTCCAGCCCCCGAGGAGCTGAAATGTAAGCTGTGTTCGAGAGCATGCTGGGGGGTCTTGCAAAGAGTTGGAGCAAGGGGCCGATCAGAAAAGAGGAGCGGAGGGGTGTCTCAGAGGTACCACACCTGCCTCACATGCACCAGGTCCTGAGCTCGGTCCCCGCTACATCCCCCAAAAGAAAAGGGGAACTAGCTCAGTCCTGCCCCGGGCCACCCTGGGAGAAACTTAGTGAGCTGGCTTCTGCCGGCCCCACAAGTTGTCCTCGGACAGGTGTTTCCTTGAGGGCAATTTCCCAGTGTCTCAAAGTGTAAGTTGCATTTATTTTAATCATGAGTTCTTCAGTAGTAGAACAGATTGAATATTTCCTTTTCGAACCAGAAATGTTTTTGATTTGGTTCCATTCTTTTTTTCCTCCTTTAAAAAAAATTTTTGGTATTGTTGTTTATATATAGAGAGAGTTATCTTGGTTCTAGAATCCATGTCTAACCAAAAAATTCATTTGTGCTTCATATATACCTTATAGACACAGCCTGAAGGTAATTTTATATACTGTTGTTTTTTTTTAATAATTTCACTACAGTCTGTCCCATGAGGTCAAGCATGGCATTTTCCATCTGTCACATCAATGCTTCGATTTTCAGCCTCTCCAAAACACATCTAATTTAAAAGTAAAGGGAAGGGGAAGGACAGAGGGAAAAGGAGAAAAAACATGCTGGGACTGGTCTCATTCTTAAAACAGCTGCATGTACCTTGGGCCAATCTTGTCTCCAAAGGATTTCTCTCTAAAGAAGATGGTCCCAGGTCCTAGCCCTTCCCCGTCCATCTCCGAGTCACATATTCCCCCATAGCTACAAAAGCCTAGTTGTTGCAGAGTGGCAGAGGCTAATAAGGGCAAACCAAAATCTACCAAAAAGTCATGGAGTCTGTGCACACATATTGATTGATGTGTGTGGAGCTATGAGTATGTGTGACCGTGGGGATCTACGTGAGAAGACACAGATGCTACAGAATGGGGCAGGCACACAACATCGTCCTTCTTGTTTCTTTACACAGCAAGTGCCCCAGCTTCACCTCGGGAAATGATCAGCCTCAAAGAAAGGAAAACGGACTATGAGTCCACTGGCAGCAACGCCACTTACCATGGAACTAAAGGCGAACACACTTCTAGGAAAGACACCATGACAGGTGAGGCAGCCCTGTACCTCTTCCCCCTCAGAGCAGGTGACCTGGGACAGGGCAGGGGGCAGGGACTCCGGGCTGCGCACCACACGTGGAGCCGAGGAGGATGTGAAAACGCTGACAGCCACAATCCCCACCCACTAACCTGAAGACAGTAAGCTACAGGAATCTAAACTCAGCACCCCAGTATAAGAACTACGGGAAAAGGTTCTCTGCACACATGTTATCTTGATCTTTCCTTCCTTCTTGCCCAGCTTATAATACCCCCATGGATTAGACGCAGGCATTGCCATAGATTTCTTCTTCATTAGCACAACCCATGGTGAAGGAGATTCCAAAATGGTGGGTGGAGATGGTCAGGTGGAGATGGTCAGGCCCTCTAGGTGTGGAGGAAAGAGAAGGAAGATGGAAACAAAGTGTATGAGGGGAGGGAAGAAGTGGAAAGGAGCGGCGAGGAGAGACTTACATCTCTCAGAGCATCTGAGATGCTTTCTTTTCCTTTGGCGTGATGCCAGCCGCCTACCCTGGCAGACATCTATGAAGCTTAGTTAGAACTGAGGACCCAGTTTCTCTGGGGAGATTACTTCTTTCTACCCTCCATTCCTCATGAGTTCACTTTCATTCCTCGGGACCCTGGGAGCCCAAACCTGTGCTCTTGACACCTGTCGGCTCCTGCCCAGCAGCCCCGCCCCTCCTGTCCAGCAGCCACACCTGGGCTCCCTTCCCCTCCACGAGGTTCTTCTCCAGGGACTCCAGATATCTGTGTCCCAGCGGCTGTGGCTGTTGAGGGGCCTGTGATACCTTGGAGAAGAACTCCAGAGCTGCTAACTGGACACCCACAAGCTTCTTCCCCACTCGGACATAGAGATCTGTCCCTCCTGCAAATACTAAGCAATAAGGCTTTAGGGAAACAGGGTCAGATTAGACCTCCATAAAACTGGGGTGCAAAGGTGCAGCCTGACACACGCTGTGACCCTCTGCGCAGGCTCTAGAGAGCATGGGTACAGTTCTCTGCTATTATGTACATGCAGAGCTGCAGGGAAGCAGCACAGACAAATTGGATGATTTATTAAAATGTTTTCCAAGCCCAGGATGGCTAAGAAAAATTCTTCTAATAGCAAATGTATTTACCCCAGCAGCAGTGAGTTTCCATGTTAGCTCTGCACAGCTGCACAAAGGAAGAATAGCAAACAGATGTTTTCCACTCCACCCCACCCACCCTGGGGCTTCATGCACAGACCCTGCGAGGACACAAGTTACCCTCACTCCGGAAATGTCCCCTGAAAGCGGTCACTGAATTGACGAAATGGTCATCGCTTAGTAATGTCTTTCGCTGTTTTCCCCATGAATCATGCCCTAATCTAGGTGGACGTAAGTCAAAGGGAGTTGTGAATCTAAATGCTGAGTCTCTGGAGTGGAAGTGTTCAGTCAGAACCTGATTTGGACAGAGTACTCTGAATACAGCACCACCAATCTCCCCTGACCCGGTCAGCCTGTGGGTCTCCTGGCCCCAGACAGTCACATCACCCAGAGTGTGGGACAGCAAACTCAGATTTAGTGGCAGGAACAATTGTGAGAGTGGTTGCGTTATTATCACAGAAGTCTAGTGCTGCTGTTTAATTCTCTCATCCTGTAGCATCGGTCAGAAGATTTTAATTGTAAGCGTGTTTATGTTAAACTAATTCCACGGGTACATGGTTGTGCACTGCACACATAAGAAGATAAAACATAAAATCTAATACGTCCCTGATGGTCAGTCTTCCTGGAAATACCAGGGATTTGGGCAACTCTGGAACTGAAATATGGGTCATTCTTCAGACTTATTTATAGGCTTGAGCAGCTTTGTTCTAACTTACCTAAGAAGCATGATTCAGAATTACTGTCCCTCGTGTACAAGCCTCAAAGAAAGGTCAAGTCTTTGTTGACTGTGTTTATGAGGGAAAGCCAGTAACTGTCATGGCAGTGGCGTGCTGGTGCTGAAGGACGTGGCCATCATGGTGGCTCAGGGGCTGTGATCACCGGACACGTGAGGCGCTGGCGAGGACGATGGAGCCGGAGCCGGTGTCAGCCCTGTTCTCTAGCAGTATGAGTTGAGTCGTGGCTCAGCAAGGCGGGAGCCGACGCTCCTCGGGGGTGGAGAGTCTGAGCTGTCGGACCTGCTGCAGGGCCCCTGGGCAAATGCTCATCATTCCGATATTCAGACTTTCCGAAAAACTCAGATTTCTTGTAAACTTCACATCAAGAAACTAGTATCTTTTTTTTTCCCTCATTCTGGAATAAATCAAAGGGACACAGAGCTTTTAGGACGTAGGATGTTAAAACCTAGCCCAAATGCTGCCTTCGGCCAGGGTCCGAGCTGTCCGCTGTGTGGAAGCTGGGGAAGCCCAACCCCCAGAGCGCACCTTCGGAGCTGCAGGCTGCGGCCACGGAATGAGACACCTGCCAGGTGGCGGCCCCAAGGAGCTCTCTGCTCTGACGAGTCCCGCCTCCTAACAGCACCTTCAACCTCCGGTGCAACAATCCATTGATCAGTACAGCAAAACCGACGTCCAACCACCCTCTCGAGTTCACCCCTGGAAACACGAGGTGTAGGAGGAATTTTCAGAACTGAACTGCAACACGAAGGATAAGCCCTTCTTACCTCTTGAGTTTGGGGTTGGCCGTTTTGTTTTGGTTTTTGATGTCTGGTTGTTACCTGACAAATCGTGCTGGCCCGCGCTCTCTTAGACCACGAGCTTTCGGCAGCTGGGAGGGGAGCCGCCCTGAGCCCCTGCTCGGGTCGCCTGGCGTGGACCGGCAGTGCTGCGGGTGGGAGAGACAGGTAGACCCCCTTCCGCGCCCGCGGAAACAGCAGGCTACCGGAGGAGCTTCTGTCTTTTTTTTCAGCCCGTCCACAGCCTGGCGGAAGTAACTGGGGACTCTCGCGGAACAGAAGCCCAAAGCTGCAGCCTCCAACAGTGCGGGAGACCTGTAGGGGGCGCTCTCCGCCTCTCCTCGGGGCCTTTGAGACATGAACTGTCTGAAAGATGATCAAGCACTTCTGTGAGCTCAAATTAGAAATATTATTCCTGTCATTCTCCAGCTAAAGCTGAGCTGCTGATCCAGACTCCTGCATGCTTCAGTGAAGGCGACAAGCTTTTATTACCCTCCAGTTTTCAGCAGGAAGGCAGGCAGTGCGACTTGCGAGATGGCCATCTGTTTGCCGCACCTGCCCTGACCCTGTCTGCAGTGTGAACATTACTGGAAGGGGCTGATGGTTTAGCGAGTTTATAAAATAGCTGTTCTTCCTTTGAATATTTGTATATGAAATGAGGCTGAGGGTCTGAGAATTTCTTCCACTTGAAATGGTCTTTGAGAAACTGAGCTTTCTCAGGGCAAGAACTTGTCTCCATAACTATTGTTCCTCCTTTGAAATCTGGCTTTCTTGGCTAATTTTCTTTGTTTTCCTTTTGTTTTTAGCTCAAAACACTGGAATTTCAACTTTGTATAGGAATTCATATGGTGCGCCCCCAGAAGACGTCAAACACAACCAGGTAAAGGAATCCAGACTTTATTCACTGTTTTGTTTTTTTTTACTCAAAATGACCTATAATTTTGAAAAATAAATTAATTTCTGCCTCATGTTCATCCAGAACTGAAAACAAATGTCCTGCGATGCTCTGGGCTCGAGCCTGCCACCACTCTCCTGGGTGATGTGGGTGCAGCCCTCTGGGCGGCCTCTGATTCCCTGTAGCTTCTAGCTTGAGCCAGAGCTGGAAGCAAGTTCACCACCACGATGCCACATTCATGTGTCAGAGACTCTGTCTCAGTCTCCAGGGTTGAGATCATGGGACTTTTAGAAGTGGAGCCCAGAAGGTCCCTGGGCCCTTGAAATGACCCTGAGACAGTTCCAAGAGCCCTACCCTCTCCGTGGCAGGCCTTGCCATGTGACCTCTCATCATGTGACCTCTCATCATGTGACCTCTCATCATGTGATCTTTCTCATCATGTGACCTCCGTCTGCCTTATGTAACTTCAGGCCTTCGGCCATGAGGTCCTCACCACTTCAACACAGATGCTCTTGACTCTCCAGAACTGTGATCTACTTAAACTTCTTTCTTTATAGAGTTACCCAGTCTCTGGGATTTAGTTATAATAATGAAAAATGGACTAATATAAGTGCGAAGCTAAAAGAGCAGCTCAAATAGCCAAGTGTAAGGTAGTAGTCCCTAGAGAGCAGTTGCCTAATTTCCAGGCCAGTAATGAGCAGCTCCTGTGAGGCTGCCAGTGCACATTAGAATGAAAAGCATTCATTATCCATGGAGGTTACCAGTTACTTGGACACCCCGAATCCAGATAAACAACTACATAGAATACCCTGGGTGTGCAGCAGCTGCTGCTGCTGCTACCACTGCCGCCACTATCAGTATTCCTCAAAGTCTGGCTAGGAAACCAGCACTGTACCATGCAGGGGCCCATTAAAAGCACAGGAGACCCCCTGGTACCCAAACTTAGCCATCCAAATTTCCTACAGAAGAATTGTGTTTTGACAGAGTTGCCCAGTGATTTGTGCTTCCTTCAAGTTTGAGGAGCACTTAACTTCTCTTAAAGAAGCCATCTGAGAGTGTGTGTGTGTGTGTGTGTGTGTGTGTGTGTGTGTGTGTTTTACTCAACATTCACTGAAGACTCGTTTTCTCTGCCGCTCTCCGGGAAGTAGGAAAACAAAGAGACATAGCTCCCAAATGACCAAGAACCTTGCATGCCCCTCATTTCAAGGTGAGCATCCAAGCAGATATCCACCAGGACCAACTTCTGAGGGTGCCTTGTGTTGGTGCCACACCTTAGAAAAGCTAGGCTGTGAAGATAAACCAAAAGCCATTTACCTAATTGGAAGAACCAGATGAAAGGCAACATGCAGAGGAAATCGAGGCTGGGACAGCACCTCAGTGTCCTGCAAGACAGCAGCTCCCCTACTCTAGCAGCTGGAAGCATCCTGTGTCTGTGTAGGACTATTTTCAAGGGAAGTCACTAGACTGACCCTCAGACCTTAAATTACTTTATCCTCCAAGAAATGTAGTGTCAGTAAGGGAGTTAGCCTTCTACCGTTCATCTTCCCATCCATGTGTGGCACTCCGAATGCCATGTGTTTGTGAACTCTGGTAAAACCAAAGCCCACAAGCTGCTTGACATGATGCTAACAATTAATCAGCTCTGGTCACTGCTAAAAGCAGAGAAGTCATGGGCCAGGGAGTTAGCTCAGTGGTTCCGGCGCCTGTCTTGCAAGTGCAAGGACCCGGGTTCGATCCCCGGTAACCACATACAATATTGGGTGTGGACACTCACCCCAGCAGCAACCAGTACCACATACCACAGTGCCAGGCGTGGTGGCTCATGCCTGTAATCCCAGCACTCGGGAGGCAGAGGCAGGAGGATTGCTGTGATGTGAGTTTGAGGCTGAGCTTAGGGCCAGCCTGAACCACAAAGCGAGACCCTGTCTCAAAAAAAAAAAAAAAAAGCAGGGAAGTCATTGAATGAATAAACTGGGCCATGAGCACTAAACAGGAGATCACTAGAGCGGCCCCAACGATGTATATGCCAACATGCCTGCCTAAGCATAAAGAATAGCAGACACAAATGTAATGGAAATGGCCAACTCCAATTATGGAAATGGACTGTTTTCCTGGTGGCAAGAACCATGGTATTCTTGAAGTGCAGTGAGTAACTGTCCCAGGACTTCCAGAGAACTGCCGGATGGACTTCTGCATCCAGGAGTGCAAAATCGGCCTTTAGATCCCAGGTAGCAAGAAAGTCATCAGCGGTCAGTGTTCTCACAGCAGCCCTCCTCTCCAGGGAATCCCGCCACCGTGGCGGTGAAGACATGCCGGTGTGACCAAGCGTCCTCAGCAGCTCACAGCAGATTCCAAAACCCTGCCTCCCACCCAGATGTGGAGGACAGTCCATGAGAGGACAGTCCGTGTGGCTCTGAGGGGCACATTCTTAAGAATATCCTGAGCGGTTACACACACAGGAATCAATACATTCAGACGGTTTTCCAGACACAAGAGAGAGCTCAGCCTAGCGCCACTTTTCCCCAGAATTTCTGGACTCGACTTAATGTAGTCTGAGAGAGCTGCAGAAATGCTTCCGGGATTAGAACAAGTTCTCTGTCCTTGCCAGCACTTGGGGAGCCCAAGGCAGAGCTGAGTCCTGTGGTGACAGCTTGGTGTCACTGATATGCCCAGAGGGGTAAAAGCAAAGGCATGTGGGCAGGTGGGCTATTTTAATGTGGAGAAATATTTCAAAATATTCTCCAAAAAGAATTTTTCCCCCTAAACAGGCCCCACAATAGGCCAAGCACATAGTAGAGTAGCACTTTATAAAGATGGATTCTCATCCAAGCCAACTCACTGTGCAAGACCAACGTTATCCCCTCTAGGTTGGTTTTGCCATGACCCAACCTTCTCCCACTTCAAGGCTCCAGCACCCAACCACATCACCTAAGTGGCCTCTGGGAAACTGCAAACCACGTCCAGCCCACAGCACTGGCAAACTTGCAGGAAGTCCCCTGCTAGTAACTCATGGAGCTCGAACGTCTTTGGATCCATCCTTCATCACTTAGATTAAACATTCTGCTATTGAGGGAAACTTTCATTGAAGTTAACTTTGTGCAAACAGGCACATGCGACAACTGCACACAGTGTGGGGCCCATTAACACCACCTGCACCGCTGCTTGTCCCTCCCCTTCCTGGGAGGAAGCTGCCTAGAGGTGAAGCTGGCACTGCTTCAGGCTCTGAGGTGACCAGGCCCCTCCACATCCCAGCTGCCATCCAAACTTAGAAATGCCCAGTGCTACACAGGATCATCATTCTACTTCCTTCATGGAAGTCAACTTTATGCAAACTGTGAAATATTTTTAAGTGCATTTATTTTTAGCATGCTATGGTGAGGGCTTGGGAGCATTTCATCTGCCAACTTGTGAATGCTCTCAGATATTCCCTTAGAGGAATGTATTAACTTCAGGCAGCATTTTCTCACTATGGATGTGTTTCACTAGCTGAAAATTGAGTTCCTACACGACAGCCACACCATCCACCATCACCCTCTGAGGGAAATTCTGCCTGCATTCAGGATGGGGGACCAAACCTCAGGAGCACTTGGCTTCCTGTGTACCATGTAGGTAAATAAAATAAGAGATTCCAGTAAGAAGCTTATGCCCCATTCTGAAACACCCGACATCCAGACAATATGGCAAGAGTGAAATATTTGAGACAAGTTGTTTATAAAAACGGAACCAGCACCCACTCTGCAGCAGATCCATAACCTTGTGAGTGATTCCTTGGAACCTTCTTCCACCAGCACCACGCCGTCTGGCCACAGAGACCAGCACAAGGAAAACACACCTCCTTTTGGTCTCCTTTATTCACAGACCTCCTTATCACAGAGCCTGGAGTCAGTTTAATGAGAACAGTCCTCCAGGGTTTGGCCAGCATGGTTTTGCTAGTGTAATAAAAACAATATGTCCTTAGGATCAGCTAGATATGTACTCAAATTTCATCTTGAAAGCACCACTCATCATGATGTCCAGAAGAAGATGCTTGACTATTGGAGCTTAATTTGTTCACCTGCAAATGGAAAATAGATGGATGGGGGTATGGGGGGTGAGGGGTAGATGGGTGGATGGGTGGATGGGTAGATAGATGGATGAATCAATGGATAGATGGATAGGTGGTTCAATGCATGGATGGATGGATGAATCAATGGATGGATGGGTGGATGACTGGGTGTATCAATGGATGGATGGTGGGTAGATGTATGGATGGATTAGAAGGAAGAAGGTAGGTAGATGACAGAGATAAAGATATAAACATACATGCACACATATGTACAGTCCTCTGAGGTCTGAATAAGTTAAATATGGTGCTTGGTGAAATTAAAACATAGTAGATTCTAGTTCTTTCCCTGCGTTCATTTTCCTTTATACTTGGACAGCATTCCCAGGTCAAAGTGGAGACAGCTTCCACACAGCCCTTTGAAGAAGAGCAAACAACACCCCATCTCTGAGCACAGTCAGGGTGGCCTGGCTTGAGAAGAAGTGTCTCCCATTCCCGGGTTCTTGGGCCAACAGAGGTTTATGCTTTATGCACTTGAGGACTGTGGTGGGGAGAAAGCAGCCTCCTCCTCCTCCCTTCACCACTGACGAAGGGCATGGGAAGCTGGACGGCTGCCGAGATGCAGTGCACTATTCGGTAGAACTGGTCAATTTTTAGTGTAAATCAATTACATATAAAAGATGGAGTTTCGCTTACTTGAGAGAATTCTAGGCAGTCCATCAAAGGCATTCACTTACACATACCACACTAATTACAAAATCGATATTTATTAGCTGAGGCCAATTTCTAGAGGATTTTCCATGCTGAACCTTAGTTAAATTGTTAAAGAATTACCAGATCTGCTAGAAAGTGATCAAACTGTATGTCTTTACGAGTGTGTCATAATTCAGACCATCCCACCTCCCGGTGAATGGACATCAGCAGAGCTTCGCGCGTCCCTGGATTATGCACTAGCTGTAGGGTCTCCTCCTTCCCACACCTTGGGAAGTTCTGCTCACTTCAGGAATACTTGGCAAGGAAACCACAGGCAATCAGGAGAGAGAGAGCTTGATTCAGTGCCAAGAGGCAAATGCTAATATATACTCTATCAGCCCACGGACAGCCAATCAATGGGGACTAATTCTTGACTGCACGTATCTCGAAGCCTTCTGTAATCCTATGATTCCGCTAGGCCCCTACATCAGACAGTCCCTGGCGGAGGCAGGAACTGAGGAGGTAGTTCTGAAGAGGCCCCTCCCCAGGCAGAAGCTTCCTACTCCTGCAAAGTCCCTGACTTCAGCCCATTCTTACTTAAACCAAGTTAGAAAACACTGGTTCTCCAGCACTGCTCAGGAAGGTGTGTGGAATGGCCCCGCCCTCACAAAGCCTCTGTCCCCTGGTACACACAGACACCAGGCTCCTGATGATGTCCCTCTGCACTGACAGGGTGGCTGCATGAACGTGATACCAAAATAAATGTAGAGAGGATGAAAATAAACAGCTTTCATCCTATAGCTTCTAGTCTATACCTCTTAAAAAAAAAAACTATCTAGTAAGATGGTGTCACTATTATAGACACTGTTTAGTGGTTCCTTGAAAGGTTAAACTTAGAATCTTAAAGTCTCTGAGTCGCTGCTAGGTACATTCCCAGGGGAACCGAAAGCTCAAACTCAGACAGGTACCGCCACACCTGTGTTCCTTGCCTTGTAATTCACAATAGCCAAAATGCAGAAGAAACCCAGGTGTCCATCCACGGACGAATGACAGACAAAAGGTGGCATGTCTGTACAAGGGAGGATAATTCATTCAGCTGTGAAGAGGAAGGAAATTCTGACTCGCAGCACCACCGCCATGAACCAGGAAGACATGAAGCTGAAAGAAGCAGGAACACAATGACAGATACCCCCGGACTCCTCAAGGGGTAAACTCAGAGGCAAACAGTAGGAAGGAGGTTGACGTTTAACAAGCACAGACTCCCTTCTGTTTGAGATGATGAAAAAGTTGTGGAAATTGATGATGATGACGATTCTACCACTTGTTTAATACCATTGTTTCATGCCTCAGGAAGGTTAAAATGGTGGATTTCATGTCACTCTACCACACTAACAATAAAAAGAAAAATTCAGAGGCCAATTCTAAAGAGAATAATGTTGTGTATGTACACAATAGAATCCTACCCAGCCAGAAAAAGAAGGAAACTGTCATTTGTGACACAAACAAGACTAGAGCTCATTCCATTCCTGGAATAAGCTGGCACGAGTGCTGCGCTCATACCACAGCCTCGTCATACAGCAGTGGCAGCGGGCACTGGTGCTCTGCAGTGAGGACAGTGGGCACCGTGCAGCTTCTTGTAATTTGTTTTTTGTAGGGTTCTTTCGAGACAAGGTCTTGCTTTGTAGTTCAGGCTGGTCCTGAACTCACTGTGTAGCCTAGGCAAGCCTCAAACTCACAGCAATACTTTTGCCTCTGCCTCCCAAGTGCTGGGATTACAGGTCTGAGCCACCACACCTGGCCTTGCAGGAGATCAAACTCGGACCCTTGCACTTGCCAGGCAGAGCTAAATCCCTGGCCAGCTTCTTGTAAGTTTTACGAAGACTTAGAAAAGGAGAGCTTGAAGTTCCGCAACACAAAGAAATGATGAAAGCTAAGGGGATAAAAGCATCAGTTATCCTGACTCGAACGCGACACATAGGTCAGGTTATTTCACTTCACTCCTTAAGTATGTACTCTTTAAAAATAAAATCAGATTGGGCTGGGGATATAGCTCAGTGGTTCCGGCGCCTGTCTTGCAAGCGCAAGGACCCGGGTTCGATCCCTGGTAACCACATAACAATATTGGGCATGGAAACTCACGCCCAGCAGCAACCAGTACCACATACCACAGTGCCGGGCATGGTGGCTCACGCCTGTCATCCCAGCACTCGGGAGGCAGAGGCAGGAGGATTGCTCTGACGTGAGTTGGAGGCTGAGCTCAGGGCCAGCCTGAACCACAAAGCGAGACATTGTCTCAAAATAAATAAATAAATAAATAAAATAAAATCAGATTGAGAAGGAAAAGTTACAGCTACTGACAGTCTTCGGAGAATGGCTGGTACAGATACACGGTCTGCCCTTGGGGAGGGAGGGTGGCGGCAGAGGGGGTGCTGTGTGTAGTCTTGAGGACTGAACTCATAGCCTTCGTATGGCACTATATTCCCAGCCTTTTTAATTTTGAAACAGGATTTCAGTAAGTTTCTAAGTTGCCCAGGTGAGGCTATGGCTTGCGAAACTTCTGCCTCAGCCTCCCACAGTGCGGGGAGTACAGGCATGCACCCCCAGGTCAGGCTCCATGGCCTGTCTCTGCGGAAGGTTACCTTGTGTCGCCTTTCTCCCTGCAGGTGTCTGCACAGCCCGTCCCCCAGGAGCCCAGCAGGAAAGACTACGAGACCTACCAGCCCTTTCAGAACTCCACGAGGAACTACGATGAGTCCTTCTTCGAGGACCAGGTCCACCACCGTCCCCCGGCCAGCGAGTACACCATGCACCTGGGCCTCAAGTCCACCGGCAACTACGTCGACTTCTACTCCGCTGCCCGTCCCTACAGTGAACTGAACTATGAAACGAGCCACTACCCGGCCTCCCCCGACTCCTGGGTGTGAGGAGCTGGCACAGGGCGCTCCGGGAACACTGCATGTGCATGCATATCACAAGACATTTCTTTTTCTTTTTCTTTTTTCTCTGCCAATTTAGTTTGTCCAAGCCTGTTCCATAGGAAAGCTGTGCTAACCAGTAAGGGGATCCGAAGCGCTATTTTAGAGAGCTAAATGCCTCGAAAGTTAACGCAAAGTCAGTAGAAAGCTAAAGCAATCCTACACAGGACCACGCGCAACGCCTTCCTAGCCGGATCTGTAGAGTGCACAAAAGTGCTTTCCACTGAACGTGGCTGAGGAAGGGCGGGGCGCGGTCAGGGGGCGGGGCGCGGTCAGGGGGCGGGGCGCGGAGGTTATCGTTAAGCACAAGAGAGGAGTTTACACACGTCACAGGGACAGCTGCTCACACTTTGTTTACTCTCTTCTTCATCCGTTGTGACTCTAGGCTTCAAGTTGCATTGAGGTTCCTCTGTACAGCAAGATGTCTCTTGCGTTTCGTTTCTGCATCGTTGTAAAGTATTTGATGTACATTACAGATTAAAGAAGAAAACCGCATTGTGTATATTACACCGATGCCACCGTTTCCTCATCTATGATTCTAAATATTGCTTCAATTTCAGACTTTTGAAAGATGTATGGATTTCCAGCTTTTCTTTTCTTTTCTTTCTCCCAGTATGTTTTAACACAAAAGAAAACAGGAAAAAAAAAAAAAAAAAAGGATATTTAGCAGTATTGTTCGTTCTGATATGTGAATTTGTTTGTGGAACTAAAAACAAGGCATTCAGCAGTTTCCGAGAACTAACATCCATCATTCCACACTCCTTGTCAACAAAGTGCTTTTTCACTGCCTAAAATTTTAGATGTAGATATTTGAAATAGATTTTTTCATTTATACCAGTTTTCTTTATGATGATACAGTGTTAAAAGAAAATAAATTACAATTGATCTGTCATCCATATTTGCAAAGAATGTCTATTTCCAAGGACCTATCTTGCAAAACCACCTTCTTGCTTGTGCGTCTGTGCGTGTGTGGGTGTGCGTATGTCCACGTATGTATAAAAATGACCTCTGTGGGAATCTTACTTTGATAGAAGTGCTTCCCTTTGCTGTTCATCCTGTACAAACTTTGTTTTCAGTTTTTAGCATCGATGTACATCAGTTTGTTCCTTTTGTACTGTATCTAATCTTCTGCCCATCTAGTGACTCAGGACCTTAGGCCAGTTGAAGTGAACTTATAGGATTTTCACACATTCACACATTCTTGGATACCAACTCTTCCTACAGGTCAATTTCTGTCCATATTTTATCCCCTCAAACACTACATGGCCAACTCAGTAATTTCACTTTGAGGCCAATTACTTGAAGTATCCACAGAAAATGTAAACTGCTCACCTTACACACCCCAAACTCTTGTGCGTGTGGCAGGGAGCAGTAGCCAATTATGGACTAGCTGATTAAAACGGAACTTGAAGCTAATGTTAGACTAGGGTTAAGAGAGCTGAGAAATAAGGCTAACCATTTGGAAGAACCCGGGCTGTGGGGAAATTAGCTTTGCTCTTTAGATGCAAGTGACTGAGGCCATAGGTGCCTAGTAAATGTTAACTGTTACTGGAAAAAATAAAAAAATAAATAACAAAAGAAATTGGCTGCCATCTTCCTTTAAAACTTGCTCCCCTTCACTACATATAGTTTAATGCCACTCAAAGGCTAACAACAAAGGTTCCTCCTCCAAATTTACTGATAGCATACTTTATCCTTGCATATCTTTGGAAATAAAAGGTTAATTTACAGAATAAAACAGCAGAAAGAAGTTGACACATACATATTCCTACACACTGCATATAAGTTGGACCTTGCTGCTTGGTTTTCTGTAGGACTTCGTGTTTATGGGTTTCCTTGAAGACATGATCTCACCCCTCTAGGGGGAGACAAATATGTACCACTGAGAACAACATTTACCCTTCATCTGTGTCTCAGAATCAAACTGTCGAGCTCATGAAGGCGGGAGCATGGGGTGCGCATTGCCTGTCCCTAGCCGAATAGTTGGGTAGCTTTCTAGAAGGGAGTAATGGGAAGCACGCCTCACTCAGAATCCTGAGAAGCGGGATTAATGCCTGTGCTGAGAAAGCCCTTCTAGCAGGAATTTCCTATCACCTTTGTGACTGAAGTCTCAATGCATGGCCCACATTAGCGACTTTTAAAGACCAAGGGTGTGTTTGCTGTCTGCAACTCTGCGAGGGCGTGTCAAGCAAGGGTCTGGTGCATTAGCTCAACCCAGGGCCTCTTGACATCAGAAGTCGGGAACAGAGAAAGGAAAATTAGAGTGCTTGTAGTTATTCAAGCCAACCCTTTATTTTCGTACAGACGTACATGTAGGTAGATGGAGCGCAGGTGTGAACAGAGAAAGGGAAAATGTCAAGATAAGTAAATATGGGAAGGGAGGGAGGGAAAGAGAGATGGGGTTGGGGAGGAGTTGGCTGCGTAGGTAGGTAAGCAGATAAATGACACTTTGCCTGAACTGCTGAAGCTCCCTTGGCAAAGGAAGTTGGTAAGGGCTTTCTTATGTACTGTGGGATGTGTTAGATCAAAAACCCAAGTGGCCTAAAACCTTCCTTGGATTTTGATTTCATTGTGCTGATGAATCCCCACAGACAGAGCTGTCTCTTGGGTCTAGAAAAGCACCCAGACTCTTAGTCACCCTACTGACGTGAGACTGTTTCTTCAGAGCAGAAAGGAAACATTTTTGAAATTATCTTTTTCAATTTAGCCCTTGTGATACTTAATAAATATACTCAGTGCACTTAATAAGAGGTAGATTCCAGACATCATTATGAAACTCACATTGATTATTTTTACATAACAGTGCTGATCACTGGGGACTGGTTAAAGAACACGTCAACCACACCAGGATGACTAGTGCTCGTATTTTTCATGAATTTTGAAGGCCGATTCACTTGTAACACCGCACATTAATGCTTCGGTCCCCATCAGCAATTGTGCTTTAAAAAACAGAGTGACATTGATGTCACATCATCCTCAGTGTTAACCAAGAGGAAGATAAACAAATGATGACCCATTTCATGTTAATAAGGTCACACACTGTGAGATGCTGCTTTCCATCAGCCAGCACCAAGACACTCAGTGCATTTGGACTGTCTGTGTCTCTGTACCTGTTCTCTTCCTTAGTGTCTGATACCATCCCCGCTGTGACTGGGAACTGTGTCCTGAGACATGAGGCTTGGCTCTCGGTACCCCCTCATGGGCATGGGAGAAATAACGTAACTTCAGCCTAGGAAAGCACACTTACCAAAGTGTCCCTTCAGCTGCCCAGGCAGAAATCTAGCCAATGTACAAATCTCCCAACACTCAGCTCATCTCCATCAAGATGTCAAAGGGAGAAGACTGAAGTGAGATGAGGAGCAGAAATCTAACCTCACCAGCTACCCTCATCTCTGACCAGAGGCTCAGCTGGAACCTCTATGTGACACAGAGGGAAAGAAATCAAGCATTCAAGGGACATGTGGCATTTTAGAGATCTGTCTCCTCCAGACCTGAGCTGCTGACACCAGAAGCATTATCTGGACACTCCAAAACTGTGGTCTGGACGTGAGGGCTGAAACTCAGGATTAGCCACCAGCTAATCAACACCAACCTGACCTCCAGTCTCTCAGCAGCCTGCTAATCCTGGTCTCTCAAAAATCCCAACTCTTTAAAACCAAGAGCTATTTCTCTAAGATTGTGTGTTGCCACTGGCAATACCCAGACTCTGCCCAGAAATTATGCAGTTTATGGTGCATGCTGGATTATTTCAGAAAATCTTGAAGTTGTTGAGCTCCATTTGTGCCAAAGATTTTATACAAAACACTAGTGAATTTTCAATAAGGGATCAGAATTTCTGGGATCCCAAGGCCCTGTTTGGCTCTTAGAAAGAATTTCTTTCTCATGATCAGACTAGGAATTTCATTAAAGTGCCTCTCCCAGAGGGTCCTAGGGCCACATTCATCACCTTTACTAAGGCTTTTTTGTGGGAGTACAAAATGTCTAACCATACAACTTAAAAGAGAAAAAGCTTATTTGAGCTAACAATTTCAAAGGTCAAGTCCCTGGCTGCAAGGCAGAAACTGCAAGGTAGAAGAGCCTGGTAGAAGAAAGCTGCTCACCTGAGGGTACCAGGGAAGCAGAGGGCAAGGGAAGAGCCAGGGAAGAAGAAGCAAGGAGCCGGGTGTGGTTGCCAACATCACAGCATTGTGACCCACCAGAACACATTCAGAAGTATTTCTTACCAGTCCAGGTATTTCTCAAGACAGTCCAGTTGACAGTCAAGGAAAACCATCCTGATGGACAAGAGAGCCTTGTAGATATCACTGTACCTTAATATAATGCTTGGTGACCTGCACAGTTGAACAGCAAAGGGATTCTGAGTTGCACTGAGTCATCACTGGCTTCAGAGTAAAGAGAACAGGACCTCCACTGGCTCATCAATGATGACACAGCAAGCAGTGGACCATGCACATCCCATCCCACAGAGCAGCTCTCTTGTGCTTCCTCAGATCAGCAGGGCAGACACAAGGCCTCAGTCTCTTCCTCAGTTCATTAGTAAATAATTTGCCTTGAACAGAACACTCATTGGCTATAGATGATGAAAGAGAAATGAAATCCTCCAGGTCCCTTCGCACAACAGGAAAACTGAATGTGGACCTTTAGGTAGAGTTTGGCTTCAGTAAGACAATTTAGTTTTCAGCATGAACTTCAACAATGACTTCATTAGTGTCCACCACACATCTTTAAATTTTTAAATACTTGGTTGCTTAGGTCCTCAGTAAAGTGAAAATAGAAATATTCTATGTTGTGATAATTTATTCTAGAAAAACAGACATAAAACTCCAGGGTGGCGCTGATAACAATTTGTTGGAGAAAACAGAAGTTCCACATATTGTTCAACTGAAGGATTTTTCCCAGTGCACTCTTGACTTTTAGGAGCTTCATCATTTTGTTAAATTGGAAGGGCAAGGTTGAGGTGCTGTCTTACGCACTGAATGCTGTTTATCAGGGTCCTGAGCCCCTGCATGATTGGCGTCATCACACCACACCACCACACAACAGTAATAATCAAAACTGTCTCCAGATGTTGACAAATGTCCCAAGAGAGAAAATAGAGTGCCCCTCCCCCACTGAGAGCCACTGAGCCAATCTGTGCATAAGGTACCAGCTCCAAGTGAGACCAAGAGAGACAAAAGGTGCATTCTTAACCAGACAACCCTGGGAACACAGTATGGAGGAGACAAGGTTTGGCTCAAGTTGAAGACTGATACCGCCAATGCAGGCACCCCCAGAAGGAGGAGGGAGAGTGGAGGAGACTCAGGAGGCATCCCCAGGAGGGCCCAAGAAGCACTACATGATGATTTTCACTTTAAGAGCAGAAGAAACCATATTAAGGAAATAGTGGCAACTTTTCCATCATCTTTATAAAGATTTGGTGGGGTGGCTGTGAGGGTGGGATCTGTGTCTGTGGTTCTCACACTCCGGCCTGCAGCAGAAGGACCCACAGAGCACTATCAGATGCCAGCTCAGAGTCTCCAGCTTGGTATTTCTGGGGCTGGCATCTCCAGCACCTCCTACACAATATGACACTGCTTCTCGGGGGCCCAGCTTGGAGAATGAGGCAGTGGTAATAAGCTAAGACAGCTTCACTCAGAACCACTTCCACACAGTCTATCTGCATCCGAAGCTGTAGTTTCTCATGTTCCCCAAAGGAGCCCTAGAAACTCTAAAGAATGATGATCTAGAAAATACCGAAAGATCTAAACTAAGAGAAGCCAGGTAACACACGCAAAACAAGTGTGATCAATAGCACTTAGCTACTTTTTGAGGCATAGAGTGGACACCTGAAGATCCCTCTGAGCTGTGAAGCTGGACTGGGGAAAGCCCAACAGTAGAAAACCCACCATTAGGAAAGAAGAGCTTTACGGGAAGAGAAAAGTGACACACCTTGCAGTTTGTCTCATACCAAGTAGATAAAGGCAAAGATTGGTTCTTGTATCTCCCAGGCACAGCTCTGAGATGAACAGAGGGTTATGCTCATGCTAAAGTACAAATTTACAGTGGAAAATATGAGATGGGCTCTTGCAACCCAATATTGGCCCCTATGGGTTTTTAAGACTCTCTTGTGATTTCCCACTGAGCTCCATGGAATGAGTTCATCCTCGGCTCAGTGAGATTCTCTCTGGCACCTCACGTAGGGAGTCTATCCACTCTACACCCTGCACTACTTGTGCCCATCACATTGATTACTGCCACGTGGATTTCTCTTCCGGACTTCCGTCCCTAGGGCCCTATCTCACCCTGATCAACTCCACGCTTCTTTTCATTTTTCCTATGCCAGGCTGATGGCAGTGCCATGTTTCCATTCAGGAAGTTCTTAGTTCCACCACAGCCATAGCTTCCTCAGCAGAGAAGCCAGATATCCATTTACTGAAGGCTGCAAGGAGTCTTCGTGCTCCCCCATCTGAGGGCACAAGATCATCACACAGCCCAGTCTCAGAGTTAATGAACAGGTCTTCATGCAAGATAAATGCAAATCTTTGGCCTTGTTACTATTTCGCGTAAACTAAGTTAACCTGTAATCACCAGAAAAAATTTTTACAGTGCTACTGGCTATTGGTGCGTACTGCCTACTCAGTTATCAAAGAGAGAGTTGAAAATCACACACACACAAAATGTGGGTCAAGACTCAATCTGATCATCTGTTTCAGTGGCACTGCTGTACTCACAACAAGGGCAATGTGGGCACTTCAAGGACACATGGAAGCCCGTGAAAAGACATAGTGAAGAGAAGCCCAGTGAGAGGCCTCCGAAGGACCCCAGCCCTGACACCCCCGATAAGAAAGTGACCTTCCTGCCATGTAAGGCTCACTCCGCAGTGCTCCCTGACGTCTCCCCAAGAAAACTGCAACAGCTTCTCTGTATCCAGTCAGGCTCTTCTTCCATCCAATTCTGAAATGAACTGATGCCACCAAGCATGAGATCTTCACTTTGCGGGGGCGCCAGCTCACCCTGAGGGCACAATGCTTCACCACATGGTGTAGCACTGTTGACTAAGCCCAACTCTCTGAAGAGAAAACAGGTCAATGCAGGTCACCCATGTTCTTGACCAGACAGCGCCACCTGCAGGAGAGTCCTGTTGGCCTCTCCTTCCACCTCCATCCCTGAGCAAACAAAACTGACCAGGTTTCAGTTCTCCGAGGATAACTAGTTCACTCAGAAATAAACACCGCTGTGGGAAGACAGGCAGGAGTAAGCAGGAGTTGAGGAATGATGCTTTAAAGATAAAGTGAAAAGGTTACATGCGTCATTATGATTCAGTTATGCTAGGCAAGGAGAACCAATAGCAAGGATGGCACCCAACCAAGAGTAGACATAGCTGCCCACCATATATCTTTGTAAAAGTAGGTCCCATGGCAGTTGTGGTGGGTTTTGTGCAAGGTTGTGAATCTGGCAGAATCTTTTGGGCAAGTTCACTTCAAACTAGGTAGTTTTGTGCTAGCTATTGTTACCAAGCATATGTGTGAGATCTTCCTCAGTTCTCAGCTTCATTTACTTTCTGCTACAGTGTGATACAAGTGACTCCATTCTGATTCTAACAACCTTCCCAGTGGGGAGTCAGCAACCTTAATACCCAAGCCCAATTTTGAGCAGGGAGCCCCCACCCCCATGCTTTTGCAGGGAGTCTCTACAACACTAACAGGAAGGAGATGGCTCTTGAGGAATGCCAGCATGAAAAGATAACACCCATGGAGAGCAACAGACTCCGAGAGCCCTTCCTCCAGCAGCGAGGCCACCAGCCTTCAAGTTCACAGGCACCCACAGACTCACCTGCCTCTGTAGAGCTCATCAGAAGCAGCTCAGAGGTCACTACATCCAGCTGGTGTCAGAAAGAGCTAGAGCAGTGATGATAATCACCTTGTTCAGTGATGGCCCTGTAACCTCAAGGCTACTTCACCCCAGCCTTAACCCATGTCTGAGCAGGACAAGGGGAGCTTAATTAGCAAGCAGGCAATAGCCTAAATGTAACATTTTAAAAAGGAAAAAGAAAAATTCTCATGAATCTGCTTTGTACCAAGCACGTCTCAGCATTTCTGTTCTGTTCCAACCTCTGCTGACCATTGGACTCAGCTGGTGTTCACACCTCAGGCCAGATGCTGTGACAGTTGGGAGACATATTAAGTATTCATCATTGTTAAGCTTTGCTACCTCACCAGGAACTGAATAAGATGTGACTATAATCTTCAAGATACCATCTCTAAGCAGAAAACAGCCAAAATTATCAAGTGAGCATTTCAGGTCAACACATCTTTCATGCACCAAAGCCAGATGTCCTGGGCTGTAAGAAAAAGGTTCATAATTAGGAAAAGCAGTGGCTCTGTGCACAGAAAAAATGAAAAAGAGTTGCCAAGTTGGGTGTCACATTAAACAATGACAATAAAACTCCAAGGATATGAGAGTGTTTCTCAGGGAGCACTGTTTCTGTCACCATTCTTTGGTTACATGTGACCAAAACCCTGACCCAGATTGCTGGAAAGAAAGTGGCCTTAGTTGACTCCTGTAAATGGAAAGTCTAGAACTCACAGAGCTTCAGGCTCAGCTGGACTCAAAGACCAGCATCATTCTTGAGCTCGTTTCTCCTTAGCTCTCGACTCCTCTCCAGCTGTCCTGATTTTAATCTGAATTCAGACGTAATAACATCCCCAGGAAGTTTGTCCTCTCGGCCTTAAATCCATTAAGCAAGAGTAACTCAAAAAAAACTTCAGCAAAATTCTCAGAGTACCTCATTGGTTGTTATGAATCGTGTGCCTTATCCTAAATGAGTCGTTACAGCTGGAAAAATAAGAAACTCTGAAAACACAAACATTTCTTTAAAGAGTCAAGACTTTGGACTCTTAAAGTTGAGTCAGACCAGGAATTGGACCACCTAAGCCAAAGAAGACTCACATCTACAGCTCCCTGGACAGGTGTCTGCCCAGCCCAGCTGCTCACTTCCTCCCAGAGAGGCACCCAAGTTGAGTCAGCCTACCCAACAGCACAAACAGCAAGGATGTTCCGCCTGGACTGAACTTGCATCACACTCCTTTATGTTTCTTTCACCAGGTCTCTTAGATCCTGAGCCTGATTAATTCCTTCAACATTTCCTTTTAGTTTATTCAGTTGCTACATTAGACTGTCAATGCATCAGAAGTTTATATCAACTAAACACCTAGGTCTTTTTAGACCTGAGGATCCTCACTTATTTGTCTTTGTCTTTGTTTTTGCAGATATGGATTACTATTATCAGGCATCTCCTCTTATACCTATGTGTTTCTTTTAGTATTGAGGATTGAAGTAGTTTCTTCACACTGAGCTACACCCCTCGCTCTCTTTTTTTTTTTTTTTTTTTTAAGGTTTTTTGAGACAGGGTCTTGCTTTGTGGTTCAGGCTGGCCCTGAGCTCAGCCTCCAACTCACATCACAGCAATCTTCCTGCCTCTGCCTCCCGAGTGCTGGGATTACAGGTGTGAGCCACCACACCCAGCACTGTGGTATGTGGTATTGGTTGCTGCTGGGCGAGTATCCACGCCCAGTACTGTTATGTGGTTACCGGGGATCGAACCCAGGTCCTTGCCCTTGCAAGACAGGTGCCGGAACCACTGAGCTATATCCCCAGCCCACTCTCTGTTTTATTTTGAAATGAGGTCTTGCTAAGGCACTAAATTGCCCAAGATGGACTCAAACTTGAGATCTTCCTGCCTGAGCCTCCAGCAGGAACATCCGTCATTTGACCTTTTTAATCACACCTATATTACATCTTGGGTCAACCCTGCCTTTTTGCACTTGGTTGAAGGTTAAGGTAATGTGAGTGCAACAAGCCTATCCCTGTAGGACTTCATTCCAGCTCCATTTAGTAGGAAAGTGCCTAGGCAGGGATAGGAAAGCCCAGGCAACTGCTCAGAGCCAAACATTCAATAGGCAGAGAAGACTGCTCAACTCGCCACTCACAGCATGGAGATGCCAAGTGGCCCATACTCTGTAAATATCCCCATATTTCTACTGGCAGCAGTGGCCACACCATACATGCAACAGCACCTCAGTCTTGTCATGGCTCTTGTCCTTTGAAGTGGACTTCTGACTGAAATGCTTTGCTTCATCTGTATAACCAGTCTGTTATACACATATTGGTTGGCTTACACAGTGTCCATTTATTTCTCACAGTGCTAGAGGCACAAGCATATTCACACCGGGTTTGTAGCTGGCCATCTTCTCACTGCGTCCTCCTCCTGCAGTAGAAAGGGGCAAAAGGGCTCTCTCAGGCAT
>PVIR01014393.1:0-40184 GCA_004026965.1 Petromus typicus | reverse complement strand
GTCGCCCCCGGCACTGCGGGCTGGAGCGGGACTCCCCTGGGCGGGCGGGCAGGTCAGCCCCACGGCCCGGCCCGGAGCTGGGCGGGCGCGCAGAGCAGGTGCCGAGGGGGCGGGCGGCGGGAGGCGGGAGGGTGACGGCTCCTGGGCGCAGCGCCGTTAGTCCTGCCGGGTGGGCGGGGTGGGGCCCTGGTACCCGGCGAGCAGAGCTAGGTCCTGGAGGAGAGCGCTGAGCGACGGCTGGTACAAAACCCTCTCGGGCCTCAGGGGCGCTGCGGGTGACCTCGCGACCCCAGCGACGAAGCGCGCTTTCCGAGGACACCTCCTTCTCCTCCCCCAGGGGCACCGCTGAGAACGCCGACGGTGTGCGGCACGGCGGTCTCAGTATCCGCCCTTTCCTTCAGAGGAGCAGGTGGCCTTGGGAACCTTGGAGAAGCGGTCTTCGTGGGAGGAGGGGGGCGGCGTCCACACAAAGCCTCAGCCTCGGATCCCCAAACCGGTGTCCCCTTGAAAGAATGGCTTCTCAGTCCACCCGTTAGAGAGTTTTTTTTTTTTTTTTTTTTAAACCCTTTGAAGGGGGAGGATAGGCGTCTTGTAAAGTGATTGTTGCAAAGTGCTGGGCATTGAAAGCTAATCACTGAGTTATCCGGAAACACCCTTCCTCCCACTTACACAGATTGGCTGCACCTTGAAGAATTACCTCCTCAATATATTTTCTGCCTAGGGTTCATGTCAAACCTTGAAGAAGATTTATTTTTTGAAAATCAACATTGGCAAATATTTGCAAGATATAATCTTTGATGCTAAGAAGAATAAAATTGATTTTGAAAAATTCTTCAGATTTCTGTATAATGTTCACCTGCTTTGGAAGTAGCAGGAAGGTGGTGTGAGGAAAGCCTAAGACACTGGTAGTGGTGATCTTCCCAGCCCACGTATATGCTAGTGAGGTGGTCCAGGAGTGAGGAATGGAGCCGTCCATCCCATTCATTCTCTCTGTACTGGTGCAGGGTATTCTAGGCGCAGCACACGGAAACCGTCCTACCCATATTAGCATTTGGATTGGGAGACTCAGAGGCAGACTGATAGATTATGAATCCAGTTTATCAGAATCGCCTTAGTAAATTCTTTGGTTCTTCTCAGTCACTGACTTCAGTTAAAAGTTCTCAAAGGGCTTCTTCCACATCACGATTATTCCATTCATTTTGGTCTCTGATTACAGTGATCTTTTGTTAAAACCGCAGAAGACTCGTAATTGTGGCCCTGTGACCTTGAAGTGGTTTCCTTGGATTTCAAACCCTATATACATGGGTTGACCTTTCAAGCTGCGAGCTGAAGTATGTTTTTATGTTTCTACGGAAAAGCCCCCTAGTCCAGATCCAGTGTGGAAATCCTGGTGCTTCAGCCCCGCCCCTCCCCCCAACCCAAAGCCACTGCGCAGCTGTTGCACTGGCTTGCAGAACTTTCTAAAGTATCCTTTGTGGAACAGACAGAAACAGAAAGATATCTTCCAGAGACCTTTAGCCCTGGTCTTGGGAACCAGCCAGCCTTAGTCTCAGTATTTTGCCCAAATACCCCTGCAATATACGCATATATCTGGCTTTGTTTCTACAAGAAAGAACAGTGCAAAAGCTGGACAGACAGGTACACACTTCTCATTCCAGGTATTTTGGAAGCTGAAGCAACAGGGTGGAGAGTTGGAGGTTAGCTTGGAAGACCTAGGGAGACCAACTCTCTCAAAAAAGAAAGAAAGAAGAAAAGAGCAAGTAACTGATTTCATTTTTCAGACTCTGTAAAGCAGCATATAGGGCATTTTTGTGGCAAAATGCACCCTCATATCTTTAAGATAGTGATTAGCTTCCAGAAGAGAATCTTAAAACTGGGCCATCTACCTATGACTGAAAGAGCTAGTGAATTTTAGCTCCTGGCATGTAATGCATCACCATGGAGGTCATTAATGTGTGATTTCATTCATTACTACATATGTCTATCAAGTGGAGACTTTCACTATCCCTGTTTTGGTGATGAAGAAACTGAGGCAGAACACTTTTAAATAATCTAGTTTGTCTACTAATGGTGGGGAGATAAGAGTCCAATCAAGTCCAGTCAAGACTGGAGTGCTGCTGTGCTTCCTGCACTGACATTGTGGCTGGAGGCAAAGCTGTACTGGAGAGACCTCCTGTCCTTTACCTTGGGCAGTTCACCCAATTCTTTCTTTCTTTTTTTTTTTTTTTTATACAGGGTCTCGATTTGTAGTTCAGGCTGGCCCTGAGATCAGCCTCAAACTCACACCACAGCAATCCTCCTGCCTCTGCCTCCCGAGTGCTGGGATTACAGGCATGAGCCACCACGCCCGGCACTGTGGTATTGGTACTGATTGCTTCTGGAGTGAGTCTCCATGCCCAGTATTGTTATGTGGTTACCGGGGATCGAACCCAGGCCCTTGCACTTGCAAGACAGGTGCCAGAACCACTGAGCTATATCCCCGGCCCACCCAATTATTTCTTCAGGTCAGGCATTTTTTGGCCTGGAGCCTATGCAGAGCAGGAGAAAGATCTTGTAAAATTACCGACCTGATAAAGTGGGAAGCATAAGCACCAAGCCCTCTATGAATTAGCCAATGGTGAGAGGGTGAGGTGTTATTCCAAGCTCCTGCCTCTATTCATGAGCCTCCCTTAACTACAAAGAATGCTCCTCCAAGGTTGGTGGAGTCCGGCCTTGGCAGGAGGGAGAGTTGCTTGGTGGAAGGGCACTCTAGTTGGTGGCTGGTGGGGAGAAACAGAGGCACCAAGCATGCACACACTCCCAGTGTTCTTAGCTTCATGTGTCCTTCTTGTTCGGGCACTCTTGAGAGTAACTGAACTAAAATAGGTCGCACAGAGAAGAGTGAGCAGGTCCTAAGTGTGTATTGGGTGAGTTTTCACACACACAGTTGAACACACCTCTGTGAGCAGTTCTTCGAAGGCCCATTCAGAGGATCTTATTTTTAAAACTTCTCTGGGGATTCTCTTTATTTTGGGAACCTTTGAACTGAACAACCTCAAAGCCCTGTCTGGCTGAAACTTGAGTCAGCCTCAACTAATGACATATTCATTTCACTCATGTTTGCTGACTCCATTAGAAGTTGTTCATTGAACAAACCTATGGTCTTGGACAAAGACAATGTGTTATGCTTATTATGCTTTGTCATTTTTCCCAACCTGGTGGAGATTTTTTTCTTTTGGATGAGATTGGGCACCTCCAGGGTGGTAGAGCTATAGATTTTTTTTCTTTTCTTTTTTTTTTTTTTTTACATCAGGTTTTCATAACAGTTTTTGGGAAGATGATTGAAAAAGTAATTAGGTTGTAACATAAATAGTCGAAGTAGCAGAGCTGCTCATATTGGTGGTAAATTATTTTGACTGGACATAATGAAGCCTTTTGTTTTCATCTTAGGATGTTGCACTACTGGGTATTGGTGTTTGTTTATGCTTTGTTGTTATTAAAGAAAAGTTATAAGAGTTTTAATGTAATGGAAATGAGGTTGATGGAAAATAAAACATAAGTTTCTAAAAAAAAGAGTTTTAATGTAGAGAACAATATGCCACAGAATTAATAGAATCAGACATTTTAAAACTTGAAATGTGTTTTGCATTGATGTGAAAGACGTTTAAGAATGTAATAATTACTTTTTTACTCTTTTGATTGACAAAGCTAGAATAGTAGAATATTTTTACAGAAAGTGATGACAAGCGTTCAAGTCAAAATGGGAATTATGACAGTAATTTGTAATGACTTTGTAAATTAATTTAGGAAATGTTTTATTGCCTTCTGTTGGCTGGAGGAAGCATGGTGGTGATAATAGCGCTCGACTCGGCCAGGAACTGTCCTAGAAAGGCGTGCTTCACCAAGCCCAGCGCCAGCCACTGGCACTGCTGCCACCCACAGGGAGACCAAAACAGGGTGGAAGTCACCTGGCCACAGGAGACTGACGTCCCTGAGTTGGCTTCTGGCTATGTTTTTCTTTTTTGGAGGAGGAGTTGGAGGGATATACTACTGTAGATTGAACACAGGGCCTTCTCACTGAGCTACATCCTTAGCTCTCTTTAAAAAAGTCTTATTTTAAGGGGCCAAGGGTTTGGTTCAGTGGTACTGTGCCAACCTTGCAAGGAGACAGGGTCTTGCTAAGTTGCCCAGGGTGGGCTCAAACGTGATGGTCCTGCCTCAGTCTTCTAAAGTGCTAGGATTATAGGCATGGCCCATCATGGCCGCGTAGGTCTCAGTTGTTAATGCCTCCACTTTTGTGTCTTGGATGTTCGTCCAGGCAGCCTGTCCACATTCTCAGTGAGATAGTCTCTTTGATATAGCCTTTGAGGGCTCTTGAGGGCTTTGTTTTTCTTGCTCTCTGGCAACTGCCATGCTATCTCTCCAGGTGTATCTTTGCATCCTCTCATTGAGATAGTCTTGAGTATCCTGTGTTCATTCCTTTCTTGTTAATTTTATCTTGGTGATTACCTTGTTCCCTCAGCTATCCCATCTGTAAAACAGCCAATCGGAGTGAGGATTAAATCCTTGCTACACCTAGCATGGGCTGGCATCACCTGGGCTCTTACTGGACTTGCGTAGTCTTGGGCCTCTCTTGACCTGTTCAATCAGAACATGCATTTTACTAAGAACCCCCGGTGACTGCTATACACATTGCTATACACCATGAATTGCAGCAGATATTCACTGGGTAGTCAGAACATGGAGTGCTCACTATCTCCCCTGACTGCAGATACCTGCTTTGAGGGTGACAATCTGAGCTGCTTGGATCACCATGTTGCCCCTAGAAACTAAGTAGTACTAAGATGGGGTGTGCATCAAGATGACTGATTGGTGTTAGTTTTAGAACGCAAATCCGCTGGTATTATTGCACTAATGAATTTCTACCTTAATCCTCTTAGGCGACACATCTGTGTGCTACATTACATTGAAATTTTTAAAAGATGAGATCATTAGTAAACTTGGCGAGCATGTTGTGTCACAGCATCTTAGGACAACACTGTTTCAGAATGTTGGAGGAACTGCTAAGAGTATCTCTGTAGAAGCAGAGTTGAATCTGACTCCACCATAATTAGCTCAGTTGGTTGGAGCCTTGCTATTGAGATCAGGATCATGGGATTGAACCTTTTATGGGTCAGTTGGCTTTGTTTCATGCATGGCCACAGACCATGTTGGTAACCCAGCCAGACATCCAGCAGGTGCTGTCCTGGGTCCTTGCAAGGGTCTGGGCTGGAATGGATGGTTGCAAAATTTAAGGGGAGGAGGCAGCTATGTAATAAGCTTGTTCTGAGGCTTGTACTGTAGGCTTCGTGTAAAGCTTTATTTACCCCACAACAGCTCTTGCAGGTGGACAGAGAAAGAATTTGCAGTTAACAGATGAGGAAACTGAGGCACAGGCAGGTTAAGCAGATCATCAAAGGCTACATGCCTTAAATAAAATAGTTGGGATTTAAGGTGAAGTCTTTTTTTACTCCAAAGCCTGCAGCCAACTGTGTCCCATTATTAGAAAACCAGCAGAGCACATGCTCTCTGTGAGGGTGGGGGTGGGGCAGGGGTTGCTGCCTGTCACAGAGCTGTGATTTAAATGGCTGTGCTCCGGTAAGTCCTTCCAGGGTTGACACTGGACAAGTCCTTGCTTTTTGTTTTGCAGTCCAACCTGAGCCTCTCTAGAAAACAACAGGACTACCTTTGCCTCCCCTGCCAGACTCTGAAATGTTAGTTCTTACTGATGGCAGCTTTCAAACTGATTAACATGCGGAGGCCAGCTCAGGAGCACCCCTCCCCCACCCTCCTTTCTTCTCTATAGTTTATTTCGCTTTCAGGATGAGACTTCTGAACACTTGACGGCTTTGCTTTTCTTGCTCTCTGGCAATTGCCACACTATCTCTCCAGGTGTATCTTTGCTGATGGCTGGATTAGGAAAGTACCGGGTTGAAGACTGGCTGTATTAAGCATCATAGCTGGCTCCACTTGTACAGGTCACTTGCAGAACCTTGGATTTATTTGCTTCTTTTCCTTTATAAGGCCATTCAGAATTTGGGGGGGTTGGGAAGAGAGGGCGGTGGAGGAGTGTATTTGGGACCCAGAACAGGGGAAACTAACTTATAATGAATATTAAGTCTCACCATAGGGGTGCAATCAGCAAAATCTAGATTGAGGGAAATTATAGTTTCTTCAAGAAATAAATTACAAAAACAAAAAAGAAAGAAAGATGATGGAAAGAAGCCTTAGATGAAAAGATATTTGAGAGCCACATCCACCATTGGCAACATGGGACCTCAATTGAAAACTGATTCAAACACATTGTCAGTAAGTAACTGAGCTCACTGGGGAAAATTGAACAGCCATCAGATGTTTGATAATAAAAATTATTAATTTTAAAGTGTGCTTTTACCTTACTTTTCCTGTTGTTGAGAGAAAATTCTGAACACTTGAAGTTAAAGGAGTTTGTAGAGGTTTTAAAGGTTTGTAGCGAATTCTTACAGTCTGTAGAGGTTTTAGTCCATATTCAGCTGGTTCCAAGGCAGGGAGGCTTGGCAGAGGAGCATCACAGAGGAGGAACAGTTCATGGCAAGCAGGAGACAAAAAAAGCAGTAAGCAAACAACAAGCCGCAAGTGATAATAGCAGCTTCATTCTACCCTTTTTATATTCTATCTAGGCTACCTGGTTTAGGGTGGTACCAAACCAATCATTGGGCTAATTTAGTGATCACACACCCGTAATGCCAGCATCACACACTGTAGATCCAGCCACCTCTAAGAAAGCCCCACCTACATAAGGCTTTGAGGGGAGGGCATCTAGACACAAGGCATAACTGATAATTCTGAGGTTATTTTCAAATAGGAATTTTTTTAGAAATATAAACTGAAATATTTAGAGCCAAAATTGTGTGAGATCTGAAATTTTCTTCGAAATGATCCAGGATGAAGTACAAGTAGGTGAGTGAACATATAGAGGGAAAATGACAGAGTATGAGTCAAAGTTGGGCTGTGGGTGGACGGGGAAGGAGTCTTATATTTTCTTTAATTCTGCCTATGTTGAAAAAATTTTTAAATGAAAGAGCTAAAGACCTAGGTTATGAGTCCCAGTGCCCTGTTTGGGATCAGAGCTCTTTCATTAAGCACACTTGTGTGTCCTGAGCATATTCCCTACAACTGAGATGGCTAAATATCAGTGGAATTTTTTGTCCTGCCTCTGTCGATATTTTTCTTCCCACCCTCATAGTCATGTTGTCCTTAAAATCTCACAAGACGAAGTGTAGGCATCTGCCTTTTTGTGTTCAGATTGTCTTTCTCAGCTCAGTCAATTTCCGCAGTGAAGTTAGCAGCCATTAGTTACATAAGCAGTTAGTCTAGTGAAGGACATGTTAATGTAGAGAGATACCTGTGGTTTTAGTGAATGTACCAGCATTTTTTAAATCATCAAACCAAGATGTGGCTAAGGCTATATAATAAATGATACCAGGGGCTGGGGATTTTGCTCAGTGTTTCCAGCGCCTGCCTTGCAACTGCAAGGGCCTGGGTTTAATCATTGGTAACCACATGTAACAATGCAGAGCATGGAGACTTACACCTACCAGCAATCAGAACCACATACCACAGTGGTGGGCATGGTGGCTCACAACTGTAATCCAAGCACTTGGGAAGCAGAGGCAGGGGCAGGAGGATGAGTTCAAGGCTGAGCTCAGGGCCACCCTGAATTGCAAAAGTGAGACCTTGTCTCAAAAAATAAATTGATACCACTATTTGGTGAACCCTTAACTTACAAATTCAGTTCATTCTCAAGGGCTTGGTAACTCAAGTTGGTTTTAATTCAAGACTATTTTTCCTATAAGAAAAACTGGAAATACTCATAATGGTTTCCAAACTTCCCAAAGCACCCTACTAATCTTTTCATAATAAAAAGTGTTATATAATTGGGTAATTTATCAGAAACATCAATAATTTTCCCAATCTATTCACCAAAAAGTTATAAAATGTGTTTTGTTTGCCAGAAACACTAGTTTCATATTATACTTACCATTCAAGTTGACATCTTTATCATGCAGGAAAGGAAAATAAAACAGAAGGTGGTTAATATTTGTAAGGAAAGTCCCCTTCTATAAGAACATCAGGAGTCTGGCTCTCTATGTCCTTTCTCTCCTGGGAAGAGTCTGTAGCCCACTAGGACCTGCTTCTATCTTAGAAGGTCTCACCTTTTCAGAAGTAAAAACTGCTCTAAGATTATCTATTTCTGTTTTTTTAAACACTGGTCTGTAGTACAACATGACATTGTCATCAAGCAAGTTGAATGGAACTATTGGCTTTTTTCTCTGTCTGGGTGAGGTCTTCTGTACAGTTTTGTAGCTCTGCCCATTTTTTTCAGATTTTCATTATTTTAGAAGAAGGACTTTGCTGCACTGATTGTTGATGCTTCTCCTCCTCTTCAGAAAGCTCCTCAGCTGCCATTCTCTGTTGCTCAGCCAGAAGTTGCTGAAGTTCCTCTGAGTGGCTACTCCACAGGTCCTCAGTATCACCACTGTCTACCTGCAGCCTAGAGACTGCTGTAATGAAAGTGTCGTCACCCACAGGGTCAATTGATGGCCTAGGTTTCTCTATGCCAGAGACACCTGCAGTAAGTCTCCAGTCCCCACCTGCCCAGTATGTGATGCAAAGTTGAAGAAAACTTAAGACAAAATTAAAGAGAAAAAAGTCAACTGGGATGGCCAGTGCTGCTTTGGCAAAAGGCACTAGTGTCTCTCATGAACTGATTTTTATTGTTCATAATTAATAAAAGGTACGATATGTGTATCTATACGTAAGATGTGAATTCAGTATGAAAACTAAGGCAGGCAAGGCTTTAAAGAATCAAAGCATTTTCGGGCCGAGGAGTTAGCTCAGTGGTTTCGGTGCCTGTCTCATAAGTGTAAGGGCCCGGGTTTGATTCCCCAGGAACCACATACCATACTGGATGTGGATACTCATGCCCAGCAGCAACCAGTACCACATACCACAGTGCCGGGTGTGGTGGCTTATGCCTATAATCCTACTTGGGAGGCAGAGGCAGGAGGATTGCTGTGATGTGAGTTTGAGGCTGAGCTCTGGGCCAACCTGAACTATAAAGTGAGACCCTGTCTCAAAAACCTAAAAAAAAAAAAAAAAAAAAAAAAACAAAACAAGATAGATAAAATATATGATGTCATTAGATCATTGTCTTTCAAGCCATGAAGGTGCTAATTGTGGGAATGGAATGTGGGTGTGGTTTACTCCGACCCCCAGTTCAGATGTGATCTTAGCGCCACAGCTTCACAGGCAATGACTCTGGCCTCAGCTGTGGCTGTTACTAGGAAGTCATGTTGACCTACACTTTACCACTCTACTTAGGAGACACTTCTGTGAGTCACGTAACTTCAGTCAGACTGGCTTCTTAAGGTAAGCCGACTGAGGGATTTAACTCTTTGTATCCTGGCCGGCTTATAGCAAGTTTTGGGCATAATCAGTAGTGTGGGGTATGGCACCTGTATACAGCCTACAAAATCTTTCTCCTGTATAATTTTATGCTACACTTTCTTCCAGGCAGATTTCATTGTCCTTAGAGAGACTCTGGCCCAGATTTCCCACACAGGAAATACTGTGTTTTAGATTGTAACTCAAGACTTTGATTGTTTAAGTTAAAGCTAAAATTTTGGGGGCTGGAGATTTAGCTCAGTGACACTGCACTTGCCTCATAAGTGCAAGGTCCTTAGTTTGATCCCCAAAATTTCCCCATAAAATATCTCCCTAAAATTCTAGTCATGGCCCAAGTTGATTGTATGTGAGGGAATCATGACTCAAGGGTCCACTATCATAAAGGCATTCAGTTTCCCAGTGATTGTTTGGACATGTGGTATGTCCACAGACCCACCATGGGGTCTTTCCTTGTTCCTGGGAGCCAGCTTTGCCTACACCTTCAGTGTCGCTCCACATAGCATCTCAAAAGACAGTCAATGGCAATGATGTGATATGTGTTAAAATGTAAGTTAATCTGATATCTAGATACTTGTAGCCACCTTTTTATTTTCTATAGGCAGATTAATCCTTTTGTGGGTTAACTACTGAGGAGGGGGAAGGGAAGGGGCAATGTATCATATTCAAAAATGAAAAATTAAATTACCATGAACCAGTGAGCACATATACTCAGAAATTTCTGTTTTTAGAGACACATAGTAACAAATGGGATCTCCATGTATCTATTTGCAACTAGGGAACATGATTCCTCTTTATTGGCTTTTTATAATTTAGAAATTAAAATGTCAGCTTCCAGGGAAAAATGTTTAGAGCTTGATGTTAAGAAAAATATATGAAACATTTTTAACATGTTGAAAAAGGAAAAATGTTAGTGAGTTCAGTATAGAAGACCAATAATTCTAGTTTTGAAAAAAAGGCAGCAAAATCCTGAGTGGCTCATCAAATTTTTTTTTTTTTTTAGGTTTTTTGAGACAGGGTCTCACTTTGTAGTTCAGGCTGGCCCTGAGCTCAGCCTCAAACTCATCACAGAAATCCTCCTGCCTCTGCCTCCCAAGTGCTGGGATTACAGGCGTGAGCCACCATGCCCTGCACTGTGGTATGTGGTACTGGTTGCTGCTGGGCATGAGTCTCCACACCCAGTATAGGTTTGTGGTTACCGGGGATCAAACCCCGGTCCCTGTACTTGCAAGACAAGCGCCGGAACCATTGAGCTAAATCCCCGGCCCCTCATCAAATATTTTTAACATTTTTGAAAAGAAGAAAGTCACGATAGAATCTTCTTTGGTCTTGATAAGGCAGCTTTGCCTCATCATGCACTGATTTTTATAGAAGGGAATCAAATGCCTGGGTCTTAATGGAGAACGTGTGGGACAAGCCCTAGATTTATTTTTTTAAGTTCTCAGAATAGAAAATAACCAAGGCGTCTTCTGATTGGTTCACTAGATCCAAAGGGTGCCTTGAGTTTTGTAGCAGATGAGTTCCTGAACAGATGCTCCTTGTGTGAATGACTCAGACTAATGGGTGTAGAGCAGGTGGGAGATGCTGAGAAGTGCATTATTGGAAGAGAAAAGGCAGGGGAAGTCCTCCTGGTGAGAGCAGGGTCATACACAGCACCCCAGCTACTCACAGACCACGATCTTTAATAAAACAGTTTATACCAGTTACAATTTATGTCACCTACATAACAAAACAAAACTTGTTTTGTTTACCTATGATTTAAGGTCACCTTCTCCTACTTTTCCCATGTTAGAATTATTGGTCTAACTCGTAAAGACAAGTACTGTGTATGGTGACTCAGGAGTTGAGACAATTGCCTTGAATATGGTCTCTCCCTCTTCTTTTAGTACTTTTATTAAATAAGAGCAAGATTTAATATCATTTTGCTCTAGCCTTGAAATCTTGATTTCAACCCTTGCAAACAAGTAAGAGGAGATTGCTTCTGGGGAATCACTGCTGCTCTGGGCACCTGATTTCACTGCACATACTGCACATGTTTTGAAGGGTGTAGGGTAGGCCTCCTGGGAAAGCAGCCGAGGGAGGTTAGGAGGTCCTGGGGTATCCATGCAACAGAGAATACAGCATACTCTTTAAAACTACTTCTGTACCATCTCACTTCTAGACTTGGGGCGCATTTCTAGGCTCCCTGCTCCATGGTCTGCCTGTGTGTTCTTGTGCTAACTCAGTACTGTCTTTCTGTCATTTGTGAGAATTGTGATGTCTGGTGAGGTAGAAGCTTCTGCCTTGTCTTGGAAAAGAGCCATTAAGAGAGAAAGAAGGGAAGGTTAAATAGAACCAGATATGGTTCCCTCAGCAGATTTTATCACAAAATAGAAGCATAGGCAAGGCTTATGTTATCAGTTATAGAGGAAAGAGACATTTTATCAAAGAGGTCAGATCCTGTCCTTTCTCAGAACCAGGTCTCTCTTAGAGTTCTCCAATCAGGGCAAACTCCAAAGTCCTTAAGTAGCTGGTCCACTGCTCTCAGAAGGCAGAATAACTGTGTTGTTGTCTGTTTTGTTACTGGCGCAGCCTCAGAGCCCAGTACAAGAAATATTTGCTGAGTGAGTGAATTGTCATAACAGAACTGGGGGAGAAAGTGGCCTCCTCATCCAAGCTGTCTCCGTGTAGAAGTCTGGTTAAAACACTGTCTGTGTTTTTTGTGTGTGGGGATGATTAGTTATTCCCTGCCTTCAAAGTACTAGCTTTTCCATTTTGAAGTGCATTTGTTAAAAGGCTATTTCTCCCTAATTTTTACTTGGAGAAGTGGACCCTCATCTTCCCACAGATGGAGGTGGAGGTGGGCCAGGATAATTCACTGGCTGGTTCTGCCCAAGAGGGTGGGAATGGGATGGATAACCTGAAAAAAACCTTAACCCTTGGGTTTGGTAATGGAGTAACCTGTGATGTCGAGATAGTGCCTCAAGGGGACTGCTAGAAACAGTAAACCTGTTACCTTCTTTGGGACAGAAATAAGAAGTTGGTTTCTGTGCGTATGACAGCTAAGTAACATGAGTTATCGCTAGTACTCAACTCAGTACAGTATGTGTCTTTTGGTGTGTGTGGGGTTCTATCTCAGTAGCATCTTTACACTGCAGTTCTGTGTAGCTGTGAACTTGAACTGTGTGTGTGTGGAATCAGAGCAGCTTTATGAGGAGAGCTTCCACCAACAAAGCAAGATTCCATGAGAGAGAACCAAGGAAAGTTCCTACCTTATACAACAAACAAAGCATCTGATTCCATCACAGAAGGAGCCGGTGTGTCAATTCAGAGGTTATGGAAAAGCACATTGAGGAAATATAACTCACTGTTCTTATCACTCAAGGGAGCCTCTCTCAACACTTTTATATCATACCAGAATTTTAATATCTATGAATAGTAAATATAACATTACATTTGAGTGCCTTCCTGTGCCACTAAATATTCTTTAATAGTGACATGGTAATCACTCTATCCATACACTATGATCCATACAACCACTGCTCCAAAATACTCTATCTCCTTCAGAGTTTAATTTGTCCCATGCTAATAAATACTCATCAAATGTATGCATGCCTCAATATATGGTTGGATGTTCAGGTAGTTGCTAATGTTTAGGTAGTTGCTTATCTTTTTCCTTAATCAAACATCTCCTGAAGAGGAACTCTTGGGTATTTAATTACCGAGTTGAGGGCTAGAGATTTCATCTTGGACGGGAAGAGCGTCTTCCATTTTGAGCACTGGAGATGGGTAGAAAGATGATCTCTAAATCAAGGTAAGGGTGGCAGAGAGCTGGATACATTATGAACCCTAAGACCAGCCTGACTTCCTTCTTCACCTTTGTGTTTAGGCAGTGTCACTGCTAAGAGTGACATAAAAACAGATGTAAATACCCTGAATAAATTATATTTATTTATCCCTTCTTTTCAGGACACAGTTAGGTGAAGTCAGTGATACTGAACCTTTGAGAGCTCTCAGTGATACAAATAGCTTGCTGTAGCACGTGTGCTGTGTGTTCACCGCCTGTACTAAGTTTTGCCCCAGAGCTCCCGTACTCTTTCTGTGTGACCCTCTGGTTCTTTATTTCATGGCTGCAGCTCCCAGTTGGGTGGACAGCCCCAGCAGAGGGCAGCACGAATGGCGGAAACAGTGAAAAATTTGCACTCTAGGCCTCCTACCTTTAAGAGCTAACACCCTCAGACCTTTGTCAGATCCCTTATCTGTCTGTATGGCTGGAATATTTTATAGTTTCACAACTGTATGACAGAGTCGATTCTTCTATTGTCTCTGGCTGCACAGAAATGTGTAGCTTTGCAAAGAAAGCTCAGATTGGCAGGAAGAGCCACACACCATTCTTGTTGGGTTTGGGTGGGTGTAGACATCCTGGGGAGGGTCTCGTGAGTGGGAGTGGGGAGGGCGTCTCTGATAGAAGAGACTCCAGTTAGACTTGTCTGGGGTGGAAAAGAACCACCTTGTAAATCAGGTGTTCATCGGCCTTGTTTCATTCTCCTGCCTGGGCTCTTTCTTGGGTGGCACAGCAAGACAGGGTTCCTGAGGTCGAGGTGACTGTAGTGGCCACAGAGTACACCTGTCCTTTCCACGTGTGGAAAGTTTGCCTTTTGCCAACCATGGAGGTGCTAGGCAGGATCTTGTTTCAGGCAGTGGCACTCATCTTGGAGGGATACATTTCCCCTAGATCATAAGTACAGGCTGTAGCTGTGCTCAGGCTGGCTTCTGATAGCAGCTTCCATAAATCACCAAGACCCAGCAGTACTTGAGCCGCTAGTGTCTGGGTTGCCAGTAGCTGGGAGTGAATGCAGAGGTTATCCAGTGTCCTCATGTGTCTTCTGTTCAAGCCCAACAACACACACATCTGAAAGTGGAGAGAACAGGGCTGTTGAACAATTTTTTCCAGAACAATAGTCAGGGATATGAGGGACTTTTTTGTTTCCAGTATTGGATATAATTTTTGTGGACAATGACTCATCACTGAGCATGCCATGAATAGAACCACAGCAGTCTGTGCAGTTGCAGGGTGCTGGGGACTGCAGGTTAGCTTGGTTGTCCTCACACACACTGAGAGGAGGCAGATGGGTGTTTACACTTCCAGCTCGCAGGTGAGAAAATGACCTCTCTTGACTGATGTACTGTGACAGCCCCTCACAGGTTGACAAGACTGGAATCAGGCCCACAGCTTTTGCCTTTCATGCCCTGACTGAGCTCTGCCTCTAATAGGCCGGTGCTCGGGCCCTGGCCAAGCCTGTGTACTCTGTGTTTCTGTCTTCTACTGCCTTCAACAGCAGCACCTACCCTACATGACTTTTGTGGACCAAAAACATAAAAGCACTTCACATTTCTGGATGTTACAGGGTGCATATGCCTTCCAGTCCCAGGGCCCCTGGCCCCCACGCCTGCGTTCACCATGCTGCTTCCAGCCCAGCCCAGTCCTTAGCTTTGCGAAGGTGAAGTGCTCCCTTTGGGTGCACCCTGTCTCACCAGCCCATTTACCTGTCCCCTGGGCCCTGTTCCTCCTGCACATGGGAAGGCCATGCCCCTTCTCTTGGCCAAGCTCAGCCTTTTCCTATTATCACTCCTCATGGCATCCCTGAATCCTTCTTTCAGAGTGTAGGTGGCCTACAGTGTCTTCACTCCTGAAAAGCCTTTTTCCCGTGGCTTTCTGCCTTTCTCCCTCCAGCATTGTCGACCTTGTCTAATCTCCTCTGTCTTCCCTCCCTGTTCCAACTCCCATCACCACGGCTGCAGTGAATTTGCTCTTGCTAAGGCACTTATTTTTCCACTCAGTAGGTACTTTAGCATTTTTATTGTGATCTCCAGAGCTCCAAAAAGAAAGGGTCAGAAAGTTTCTCTTAACATTATTTGTTAAAAGCAAATCAGTTAAGCTAGCCCTCATTCAAGGAAAAGGAATTAGACATCACTGTTTTATAGGAAGAATGCCAAACAAATTGTTAACATATATATCTATTTATTTCACTTTTACTTTTGGCATATAGTTCTATGAGTTTTAATATATCATAGATCCTTGTAGATATCCTCACTAGTGGGATATAGGACAGATGCAGAAACCTAAGTGACCTTTAGCTATGCCTTTGCAATCACATACTCTCCTTTCCCTGAATCCTAGTGACCACTGATCTGTTCTCTTTCTCTAGAGTTGTCTTTTTCCAGAATGCCACATACGTAGAATCCTTCAGTGTATAATCTTTTCAGACTGGCTTCTTCATTCTACATAATGCCCTTGAAATTCATCAACTTTTGGGGACATCAGCAGTCCATTGCATTTTACTGCTGATTAAGAGTCCATTGTATAGGCATATTATAGTTTAGGTGTACATTCCTTACTGAAGGACATTTGAGTTGTTACTGGCTTTTGGTGATTCCAAATGAAGCTACTATAAACATTTGTGTAGAGATTTTCTGTGAGTATAGTTTTCACTTTTTCATGGTGAGTAACTTGAAGAAGGATTGCTCTGGGAAGAGGATTTTCTGTTTCTCTCTTTAGCAAATATATTAGTTAGCTTTTCCATTGCTGGAACAATATAACTGATACAATTTAAGGAGGAGTAGATTATTTGGCCTCTAGTTTCAGTCCACAGTTAGTTGCTCCAGGGCAAGAAGATCAAGAAGGACAGGTGTTGCAGAGGAAAGATGGCAGCAGGGAAGCAGAGCAGGACAACAGCACAGAGAGGAAACAGCTAGGGACAGTATATGGGACGGAATCCTCCTGCTCCCTATTGTCTGGCCACCCTGAGTTCCAGTGTCACTTAGCACCAGCTGCATATCCTTAGCCCATAACTTTATAAAGGAACAGCACCTATCACAGAGCTATGTGGGAAACTTTTTGTAAACTCTACAAAGTATGGACCACCAGAAATTTTATTTATTGTCAAAGTAGTTAGATTTCTATATTTGCAGTTTTTAATTTCTATTAACCCTGGGTGCAAACTATTTGAAAAAACTTGCATCTGTACTGAACATATACAGACTTAGTCTCTCATCAATACAGTATAGTGTATAAGTCAGCTAGAGATGATGGAAAATATATGGTATGAATGTAAATAAGTATTTTTGTTGTTCTTGTTTGAGACAGGGTCTCACTACATAGTTTAGACTGGCCTTGAACTCACCTTACACCCCAATCTGGCCTTGAACTCACAGAAGTCCTCCTGCCTCAGCCTTCTGAGTGCTGGGATTATAGAGGTGTGCCATCACACTCGCTTCAGGCATAGAATATATGCAAATAGTACAACATTTGATATAAAGACTTGAGCATCTGAGAACTTTGGTATCTGTGAAGGACTTGGAATCAGTTCCCTACAGATAGTGATACTTAATGGTATGATAAACAAATGAAGCTACAAGCCATGTTGGAGAGTGCTAAATGTGAAAGACACCCTGTGATCACATGATCAAGTGAAGGAGGCAGGAAGGAGGGGCGTGCGTGAACGGACAGGGCTCAGAGCCTGCTCCCTTGACTGCTCTAGTTCAGAATTTTAGGTCTGGCACCTGCTCCCTGCTATCAGTCTTTCCCCTCCCACATGTCTCCTCCACCTTTTTTGTTCTCACATGCACCCATTGTGTGCGGAAATTCCCATCAGGTTTTTGTGTGGATAAAAGGAGTTTCTTGTAGAGGGAATGTGAGGTTTACAGTGAGGCTGGGTGCTGTGGCACTCCCTAAGATTTGAAGTTTGCTTGAACATTGGAGTTTGTGAACAGCCTTTGTGAAAGGCCCAGCCTCTTGTTGGCAGTGAAGGAGGGCTCGCTGGAGCCCGGAACCTGTGTGCTCACGTGCCCGCCCTGTCAGTTCTCTGGTAGCCTGGAGAACGGAGAAAAGCCCCTGTCACTGTGTTATCCCAGCAAATCCTAGCAAAGCTGTGTTCCGTCTGGTAAACTCCATCTTATCTGTGATGGTCTCCAAGTCTGAAAACAGGCTTTGGTGTCCGGATTGGTGGGTGTGTGTCCTTCTGGGGAGCCACCCCCATTGGGACTGCTGGGCACTGAGGTGTTAGCTGTGTTCACTACTGCTGCTGCTGCTGCTGTGCTGCTCTGGGATGAGAAAGCTGTGAGTAGAACCAGAACTAAGCCTCAGTCCGGGAGCAGGAAGGGGAGAGAAGGGGGTGTGTCCCAGGCCTGAGGTTTCTTTGTGTTTTAGGGCTCTGGTGTCTTTAACCCTCTTTTCTTCCCCCACTCTCTTGGAGAGCCATTGCTTTCAATTAAAACATAGTTCCTCAGCCTGCCTGTTTGTGACACAGAGCATGCCAGCTCCTTAGATTAATATGTGCAGCTCTGCAATGTCTAAACAGTTTAGATTTCATTATTTGATGTAGTGTTTGTGTGGAGACTAGAGTTTACCGAAGCAGAAGGAAACTGCCAGGGAGCAAAAGAGCTTTTCCCTCCTACACTCAGGACTGTGCTTTCCTTCTCGGGGAGGAAGAGGGGAAACCAGAGTCCCTCACCAGGGCTCGGCCACCTGCAGCTGGACCTCAGCCAGAGCTGGCCTGAGTCCTGCTCCATAAGTCGTCCCACTGTCAGAAGTCCCTGAGATGGGAGGAGGCCAATTCTTTGGCTCTGTGCTGGTGTGTTTTAGCACACTGATCAATCATTGTGACAAGAGCACCTCAGGTGTCACAGTGTTGACATAGGAGTTTCCAATTGGTTTGTGCAAGACCTAGAGTAACCAGTAGCTTGAACCAGTAGCTGAACCTGGTAAGGCTGACCTGCCCTGGTGTGCTGCCGTCGTGCAGCTGTGCCACTTTTAGGGTATGAGCTGCCTCTTAGGGTTAGAGTCATGGCTTTTCCTTCTGAGATTAATACCTGGCAGTGTATTGAGAAGCAGTGTGAGTATTCAAGCTCCTTGCTCCTGAACCTGGGTAATTAGCTGTGTTATTTATTTACCTGTTCACTCCACACTCTGCCCCTGGGGCACCTGCTGTATGCCATTGTACTTTGAGCACTGGAGAAACAGCAGTGAACAAAATAGGTAGAGATCCTAATCTTCATGAGCCTTGTGGTCCAGGGAAAGACACAGAGGACAGGTGAAATGAACAGATTAGCAAGGTGTATGGTGTGTGGAGTTGTGGCTTATCCATCGCCCCAGCTTCTGTCTCTTTGTCTGCAGAGTGAGAACACCATTCGTTCCTTCCATCCTGCTTTCTTGTTTGCTTCTTTATGAATTTTTGTATCACTTCATAAACAAATCCAGTAGTTTCTCTTAGTCTCTCCCACATGCAAATGTTCTTTTTGATTTTTCTAGTAACTTTGCCCTTCTAATAAAGATTTTCTATAATTCTTTAACAAGTACAGATAGACTTAGAGAGCAGTATGTATATGCTTATAGCAGTATCAGGAAATTAAAATTAGGCATAAAAATAATTTATTCTTCTTTTTATTATTATTATTACCTATTAATTTTAAAAAGTAATGAAAGTACTGGGTTTCAATGACTATATCTTGATCATATCCTTCCATTCCCTTTCTCTTATCTAATAATAATTTCCCTCTACTCTCTGGACTAAAAAATAATTCATCTTTTTTAGATTTTCTACATTAGAAAGAACATATGATTTGTCTTTCTAAGTCTGATTTACTTTTCTTAATACAATGGTCTCCAATTCTATTACCCTCCTGCAAATGACAAAACTTTGTTCTGTATAGCTGAATAATAATCCATTTGTCTGGTGATGGGCCCTAGGCTGGTTGTGTATCTTGGCTGTTGTGAATTATGCCTTAATCAACGTGGGATTGTGAGTAATGAATAGCATGCTAACTTTAAATGAGCTTTCCATCTTGGTTTTTGTTTTCTAGTATTTGTTTTAGAAAATGACCCAAAGATTAATCCTTACAAATCAGTTATACCTCAACTATCATTTTTCATATGTTAATGTCTTGTCTCCAAGGCTCCTGGCATTCTCTCTCCCAAATACCCATCTTTGGGGTATTTTTTAATATCTGTATTACTCTATAAGAGTAAATGGAGGAAAGATGACTCTAGGACGTTGTATCCCAGTGGGTTCCCAAAAGCTGTGTAGGTTGGCAAAAGAAACTTGGGAATGCATGAAATAACATGATTTCAGGCAGCTGCAGCCACTCTCTCCAAGAAAATGTTGACTTATAGCTACATATTATAGGTTGCCCTTGCTTATTCTGGTACAGTCTTAACATACCCTTCTGTACAGAGCTGAGTAGTAAATATTTTCATCTCACTGCAACTACTCTATTGTAGAGCTGGAACATGAATATGTGAACGGTGGGTGTGGCCAGGTTTGACTGTTGCTTGCTCTCAGGAATAGGAAATGAAGAACCAGGCAAATAATCTTTCACACCACAAAGAAAGAAAATTAGAAAACTGTTTATTTGTCATTGAAAAACAAGCCTGTGAGACATTTTGAGGTGATGGAAATATTCTTCACCTGTACCATCGTGAGGGTCACGTGGGTGGATATATTTGTCCAAATTCATCACATGGTAGAATTAAAACCCATGCACATAATTGGACCTAAATTATAACTTCATAAAGTTGGCAAGAAAGGTCTCTTCTTCCTAGGTTATGGTAGACCAATCCTCTCCCTGAAAACAATGAGAAAAGGTGGAGTAAACTATAAACATGTCAGAAGACATGCAAGCAGTCAGGATTTGTGAGGTCAGGACCCTGAACAAAAGGAAAAATAACTGTAGTGAGTCCCATATTGTCTGCTGATTTCTGATGAGGAAGTTGTTGATTCATAAGCAGCACAGGCTGCCTTAAAATCCTAGTAGCGTGACTTTGTAGTCTTGGTGCAAGAATAGACAGACCATGAGAATAATATAGCATCTTGAAACACAGCCACAGGCACATTGTTGATAACAGAGAGGAGGCTGCAGTACTGTAGGATAAGTTGTCTTGTGAGCATGTGGTGCTAGATCCAAAGATAGCCGCCTGAAAATAAGTGAAACCTTATTCTTATCTTGCACTATATGCAAAACTCAATTCTGGATGGATCACAGAGATAAAAGTGAAAGGTAAAACAATAAACATAGAAAAGGAAGCTACATTTACAACCTGGGGTAGACAGAGATGTAGGAAAAATGTTATTTTATTAGTACATGTTTGCTGAACATGATGTTTACATTCATCTTAAGGAAAGGTTCCTGTACATAAAAACACGATTCTTTCTTATTCCCCTTTCTCACCTCGGTCATCTCCTTTTCTCTGTCTCTAAGTCCTTGTCTTATTTTCATTATTATTATTGTTATTTTTTTTTTTTTAGTGCATGTTTACTATGCATAATGTTTGCATTCATTGTGGCTATCTGGTACATGTCCATGACACATTTTAAATCTTTTACTTACCTTTTCCTCCTTCCATTTTCCTAGTTCTGGACTCTTTCCTATTTGCAAAAGATCTAGCTGTCTGTTTCCTTTACCACTCTTTTATTTGGCTCTGTATTTGTACTTTTCCTTACTAGAATGAGATTGCCTTATTGTATTTAAGCTTGTGTGCTTATATTTCACTAAACATTATATTTTTGAGGTGTTTCACTTTCCTACAGATGTCTTGAATTCATTCTTCTTTGTAGCCATGTAACATTTTATTATGTATAGATCCATATTTTCTTTTTTAATATTTAATTTTAATTAGTACATGTTCGCAATACATAATGGTTACATTCATTGTGAGAAATTTGACCATGAATGTAACACATCTCAATGGTTTTATTTCCCTTTCCTCTCAAGCCTCTTTTTGAAACCATCAGATTCATTTATCTTAGATGTCCTTATAAAGTTAATTTTCATGCATATAGATTACAGGCAGACATTTTCTTTATCCACGCATCTGTTGATAGACATATCGGCTGTTCCCAGGATTTAGCTGTTATGAATTGTGCTGCCATAAACACCTTCAGCTCCTTGGAGAAAATACTTTAAAGGAGAATAGCAGGGGCAAATGGAATTTCTGATTTTAGTTCTTTGAGAAATTTCCATACTGATTTCTACAGTGGTTGTACTAGTTTGCATTCCTACCAACAATGTAGGAGGCTTCCTCTTTCACTGAAGCCTTGCTAACATTTGTTATTATTTGATTTCTTGATGTTTATCATCAAGGTAAAATCTTTAATTTGCATTTCTGTAATGGCCAGAGATGCTGAACCCTTTTTTATGTGTTTATTGGAGATTTGTACTACTTCTGAGAAATGTCGATCCATTTTACTTGCTTATAAATAGGAATTCTAGCCATAAAGGAATAAATAGTGTAATTTGGAATACATTAAAATTAAGACATTCTGCTCATCAAAGAATTAGAATGTAAATGTGAAAGCAAATCATGAACGGGAAAAGGTGATATATTCTCTATCTGTGTATATCTATATATAAATCATCAACAAAGGACTCATATTCAACATACACAAAGAGCTCCTACTAAATAGAAAAAGACATATTATCTGATAGGAAAGTGGGGAAGAGATTTAAACAATTATTGCATTCAGGATGATATCCAAATGGCCAGTCAGCTTTACTCATCAGGGAAATGTGAAGTGCAACCAGAGAGATACTACTGCATGCTACCAGAATGGTCAACATTTAAAAATATGATAATACTAAGGGTTGGCAAAGATGTGTAACAAAAGAAACTCCTCCATACTGACTTCTCAGAAAACTCTTTAATAGCTGTGGACTTGAACATATGTTTGCATGTTCTATTGAGCTTGCAGTTCCACAATCAAATACAGACCCAGAAGACATTTATATGCATATATACTCCAAAAGATGTATATAAAAATGTTCATGGTAGTAATCTGTGTGATAGCCAAAAATGGAATGCAGGGTTCCTTAACAGTGGTAAAGTGTAGTATATTCATAAAATAGAATACTATACAGCGCTGTGTATGCTATTATATTCTTGTAACAACGTGGATGAATCTCACATATAGTTCAGTCATAGAAACCAGACACAAGTGGATGCATAATATGTATCATAATATATATTTATATCAAGTTCAAGTAGAAAGAACATCAGTTTATGGTTTTGTAAGTTAAGGCAGCAATTGCCTAGGCTAAGAAGGTGTCTTTAGTGACAAGTGGGAATGGCAAGGGCTTTTGCGGGTACTGGTGATGTTCTGTTTCTTTATTTGAGTGGTAGTTACCTAGATGTGCTCACTGAAAGTTCACTGACTGATACATTTTTCTATATGTGATATACTAAAATGAAAAAATTTACTTAAAATTTTGTATAGAGTCTGAAAGCTGTTGGCATTGAAGCTCTTGAATTTTGCCTTTTGGGAATTGGAAATTTGGGAAAGGGGGAAGTGATGAAGTCCAAGAAGCTTTTCAGGTATTCTAACTTCAGCATTATTACAGTGTTGATTTTTCCCATCCCTGAGCACTGTGAATGCCTTAGCACTGCGGTCTCCCAGGGACCTGAGGACCATAAAGCAGCAAAACAGACAGTTCTGTGGTCTTTTTTCTCTTTGTTTTTGAGACAAAGTCTTGCTGTATTTGCAGGTCTCAAACTTTCGATTCTCCTACCTTAGTCTCTTGAGTAGCTAGTTGTGTAGGCATTGGCCACCATGCCTGGTTCTTTCCTTTGTTTGGCAAACATTAGGGCCCTGTATCTCTACCTTCTTTCTAAGAGATGGTGCTGGTGGTGGGCAGAACACTGAGGACTGGAGGAAGGAAGCCAATTATGCCTTTTCCTCTCTCTATCTTCCCCTCCCACCCTCTTCTGTTTTCTTATTTTGCTACAAAAAAGTTAGAATTCTTGTTAAGGAGCTGCCCCCACAGACCAAAACGACAGAAAGGCATTTATTAAAAGGACAGATGTAATTAGCATTTTGTGACCCAAGACACATACTCAGATTCAGAATACATTCAAACCTAGACCCAGTGGGCAGTATGGAAGGCAAGCATTTCATTTCTGGGAAGCTGAATGAAAAGATGTTTCACCAGTGTGATTCAAGGAAATAAAATAAAACTTCATTTGGTTCAACAGCACTGATGTCTGCATGCCAGGGCACAGCTGCTCCCCTGAGTGCTTTATCTCTGCCCCGTGGGCTGGAATCCTTCAGCAGTAAAGCCATATCCATCTTCCATGATCATTGTGCGCAAGTAAAAATAAGACATGTCTTTTGCAAGTGATAGGCTTTTTCATCTCTTCCCATATTGATAATGGAGAAGTCAAGGAAAGAAACAAGAAGACTTTTGAAGGTATGAGAATAGAATGATTTAAATATGCCCATCCACGGTATCATTAAGTTGATTTTTATTTATTTATTTATTTATTTGAGGCAGGGTCTCGCTTTGTGGTTCAGGCTGGCCCTGAGCTCAGCCTCCAACTCACTTCACAGCAATCCTCCTGTCTCTGCCTCCCGAGTGCTGGGATTATAGGCGTGAGCCACTAGCACTGTGGTATGTGGTACTGATTGCTGCTGGGGTGAGTCTCCAAGCCCAGTATTGTATGTGGTTATCAGGGAATCGAACCCAGGCCCTTGAGCTTGCAAGACTGGCGCTGGAACCACTGAACTAACTCTCCAGCCTCTAAGTTGACTTTAGAATCTTGCTGCTTGTTTTCAGTCTAACAGATAAATTAAAACTCTTACCTTCTCCTAAGAAGGTCCCTTAAAAGAATTTCCTTCGGCTCTTAATGAGTTAAAAATTCTGCTTGATGATCGTATGGACAATATGTTACAATAAATGGTGTGGAATCCTCCCACACCTTTTGCATGATTGAAGCACTTCAAATTTCTATACTTCTTCAGAAGATAACACTGAATTACTTGATTATGGCAGTGAAAAGAACAACACTAGCTTAGGAAAGAGAAACATAGAGACCCAGGGCCTGGCAGGGCCTGTCCTTGTCGCATATGCTGTTTCAGGGCTCTGACTCCAGCACTGTGAATCCAGCAAGTCAAGAGTTTGCCCTTGCGGGGGCCGGTTGTCTTCCAGCCAGCTAGAAATAGGCACCAAGTCAGTTGCTTTCAATGACGTCTCTGCAGAGTGTGTCCTGTGGTTTCTTTGAATTGGGAGATTTTCCTGCTACTTTGGGAAGCAGCTAAGAAAACTTTCCAAGGCAGCTCCGTCTTTCCCTGATTCTCTGAGAGATACCGTTTCTCCAACAATGGTGATACCATTCATTTATAACTTCTGTATTTTGATTTTAAAAGTTGTATTCATGGAATTTAAAGAAAATCCACCAAAGTACTGGCACAGCTTGACTTGTATTTTGGTGGGGATTAGATGAGTTAGCACATTATTAACATCTACAGTGTAGTTAGAAAGCAGTAAATTCTCAATGGTTTGCTGTGTAGATAGTGCGAGCCAGCTAGTGCCAAATGCTTTGCCTCAATTACTCACAGTAGTCTGGGAGGTGGCAGGTTGTGTTCTCATTTCTCTCCTAAGGAAGAAGCCCGTGGAAGACAATTTGTGTGAAGTTACATAGCTGGTTAATGGCAGTGCTGGGGACTGAAGTCTTCCTCTCCCACTGACACCATATTCTCTCTGTAACTTTCTCAAACTAGCACCTGAGCCTCTGGGGAGGTCTGTGTAAGTGATAGTGACAGAGGAGAGGAGGGGTCCATGAGTTTTACAGTTTAGAAAATACTGTTTTCTGCTACAATTTGCCATACATTTTCTACAAAGGGCAGATGTAAGTATTTTGGGGCTTCTGGGCTGTGTAATCTCTGTCACAATGACCCTATGCTATCTTGTAGTGTGGAAGCACCACAGGCATGCTGAACTATGTCTGTCTGTGCTCCAGTAACACTTTATTCACTGGAAGTAAACAGTGGGAGATTTGGCTCACGAGCGGAGCAGTAGTTTGCTGACTCACAGGCCACCTTTGTTCTCTTCAGGCCCCGCCTCCTCAGGTGCTCCCACCTCTCCAATGATGACATCACTGTCGGTCTTCTCAGGAGCTCCCACTTTATCCGTTCATTGTCATTGTCACACACTCTACTCATGTCTGAGTGGCTGCCTTGTACTAAGCAGTAGGAATAGGGCAGTGGCTAAACTGAAGTTCCTGACCTCATGGGACTGGTATTCTGGGAGGAGACTCATGGGTATATGGCATGTGATGAAGGGTAAGAAATGTAGGAAAAATGGATGGAGGGGCACAGGGGTGCTATGCTGCACAGGAGAATGGAGGAAAACCTCTGGGAGAGGGTATTAAACAGAATCCTACAAGCAGGAAGGGAGTAAATTGCATGGGTAAAGATTCTAGGAAAGAGAATAGGAGGTCTTGGGTGGGAGTGTGCTTGGTGTGTTTGAGGAATGGGCAGGAACCCAGAGTGGCTTGAGTGAGGAAAGAGAAGAGTGCTAGAGGAGAGGCAGACAGATAAGGGGAAGCTCATGGAGGGTTTTGTAGGTGAGCATAGTATTTTGCAATTGAGCACCCATGAGAGGGTGATGTGATCTGAGAACAATGTGAAGGAAGAGGAAGACAGTGTGAATCAGGGTAGATAACGAGAGCTTCATGAGAAGATGCTGCTGGAGAAGCCCAGCGTTTTGGAATATATTATGAATATCACAGTAGATTATGAACAGAAGACAGAGGTCAAGGTTGACTTAAAGTATTGGCTATGGCAGGCAGAAAGGTAAAGTTACCCTTTGTTGAGGTGAGAGATGGTGGGTTCGAGGTTCAGGAGGAAAATGACCTCAGTTTGGACATTAAATTGTGACTGTCCAAGTACAGACATTAGATAGGCTATGTGTGGTAGTTAGGAGTTCAAGTTGGGGCTTGAGTGGGGAGTCAGCAATATGGAGCAGGCCAGCTGGGACTCCTCAGGGAGTGAGTGGCAAAGCATAGGTAACATTGGAGGCTGTTGGTACTCTTACCCCAACCCCAGCCATTCCCCAGACTGAATTCATACCTCGAGGCTCTTGCCAGCAATGAGTTGACTCCCAGAAATGGTACAGATACCTTAGGAATACCAAATAGATTTAGGAACTGAATCCCAACAGGAAGGGAATCCTAGGGAAGAATTTTATCCAGGTACCTAGGGCACTGCTTGACAACCACCTCCATCAGCCTGGAGCTCCAAAAGGGAGAGTAGCTTTCACTTGTATGTGCCAAGTCAGATCAACTGATAATGCCTATCTCCAGGCCAAGTCTATAAGGACCCAAAGGGGTAATTGATTAATAATGCCTACTAAGAAAACTGTGGGGCCAAGTGTTTACCTTTCTTCTTTAAAAGAGTGATTCCATTTCCCTGAGAGTTGCCCCTCATGAGTGCAAAAGTCTCCATATACCTGAGGGAATTATGCCATGTGAAACACACACCTGCCAAGTTGGATCTGGCTTGAAATTAACCACTTCATTTTTGAACTAACCAAATCTTAGTTTAAAAAAAGGGAAAGGAAAATGTCTCAGGTTTCCTCCTTGACCTTTGGAGGTAAATGTTGTTTCTGAGTTTTTTTTATCATTTAGTGAATGATACAAAAGTGAAAAAAAACTCAGAGAGAAAAAAATACCCCGAGTAGAGTGAGATTTCCTTCATCAAAGAAAGTGATGTTTGTGCAAGTATTTTGAGCCTTGTAAAGTGCTCTATAAATGTAAGGACTCAGTACTGAGGATTGCTTGAGGAAAACCAGCTCAGCTGTAATAATTGTTCTTTCCCTCAATTAAGTTCCTCTTCTCGGAACTTGCAGAAAAACAGTAGGGTGGGCTTTGCATGAACCAGGTGAGTCCAGACTGTGGGGTGGACTGAAGATGAGGGGGGTGTGGTGTGTGGGGTGGAACGTCCCTTGTTTCGGTGGCCAGTTTATCCAGCTGGGATCCAGCCCCTGAAAAGTTGCCTTCTGTGAATTAGCTTCTTAGAGGATGTACTATCCAGACTAGTAACTGAAAAAGACTGGCTGCTGGGACCTATTTTCTACCCAGCAGGGAAATAGCATCAAGATCACGGGTGTCTTAGTAAACGCAGCTGCAGAGCTGGTATCTCTCTCCATTCCTGCCTGTCCATTGGTTGCTTAGAACCCATCTGATGAGTAAGTGAGAACTGACGGCAGTGAGACAGCCTTGGGGGCACAAGTGCTCTGAGGAGCAAGAGCTGGGCCGCCCCTGCCTTTGAGAGAAGACATCCCTGCTGCCTCCTGAGCTCCTCCCTTTCCCTGTCAGTTCTGAGGGCTTCCAGATTCCAGATATTTGTGGGTGCTAATCTCTTTGTATAAGTTAGCTTCCTCTGATTTCCTTCAAAGCACTGTCTGTCCAAATACTTCCCATTTTCTTTTGCAAATAAGTGAAACATTACAAACAATAATGTATAATTTCCCCTGCTAGTGTTTGATAGAAACTGGCTATGAAATACTCACTGTTAGTAAGCATTCAAAAATATTCAGCAGGAGGGTTTGAGTCACTCTTAGCTTCTGCATATACTTGATCAACAAAGGAACTGGACTGTAAGTTACACTGGAAATGAGTCTCGTTATGGGTCCTTCTTCCTGTGAGCACATCAGTATTGGTAGTGGAGATAGGCAGTGCTCAATGGTCTGGCTAGCCGCCCTATAGGGTGGAAGTTAGGGTGAATCTTCTGCTGTAACAGTCTGAATCCAGTCAGGAGAGAGAAACCACAAAGTGATTTAAACAGGGACAATCAAATATGAGAATCATTAGGTCATGATAGGGGAGTAATTATAGGATCAAAGAAAACTCTTTGCAGTTTGCTAGGGCTGAGTTTGCCCAAGGAAGGACAGACTTGGAAAGAATTCAGAACTGGGGCCGGGGAGTTAGCTCAGTGGTTCCGGCGCCTGTCTTGCAAGCGTAAGGACCCGGGTTCGATTCCTCGGTAACCACATACCATACTGGACGTGGAGACTCACGCGCAGCAGCAACCAGTACCACATACCACAGTGCCAGGCGTGGTGGCTCATGCCTGTAATCCCAGCACTTGGGAAGCAGAGGCAGAAGGATTGCTGTGATGTGAGTTTGAGGCTGAGCTGAGGGCCAGCCTGAACCACAAAGCAAGACCCTGTCTCAAAAAGCCTAAAAAAAAAAAAAAAAAAAAAGAATTCAGAACTGTTGGAGAAAATGCAGCTGAATGCTCTGGATGTCAGAAAACTTTGCTGGCTTAGCTGATCAGGGAGCTGGTCAGGGAGCAAATCAGAAGTAACCACTGGGACTTAGGTGGGGTGTGCAGGCGCAGCACGTGCTGGTGCTAGGTGTGCAGGGGTGTTGGTCACGGTGCAGACAGAAGGCCAGGAGCACCTCGTGTCTGGAGCAGCAACTCAGTGAGCGGAGAGACCCAGGGTCCAGTGTGGGCAGGAGGCTCGGATGGACTGTGCTGCCAGTGAGGAGCCAGTGCATATCCTGAGGGAGCTTCTGGGAGGTGATTGCTGGGCTGTGCAGGAGCTGCAGGGTTGCTGGGAGACGGTGCCTCACCTGTGTCCTCCTCATGCTCCACCTTCACCTTCATCCTACAGGGTGGTTTCTAACCAGTACTTTGTATTTGGCAGAGAGCATTGTACTCATTGTAAAGGAGAAATGCTTGAAGGGTTTTCTTTCATCGTTACAGAGCATGGATGAGAAACTGAATTTGGAGCTGAGAAGCAATGAGTTGCTACCTGGCATTGCCAGGTGAAGATGTGGGCTGCCTCCCTCCCCCAGGCTGCCCTGTTTGCTTCAGCATGGCTTGTGCAGGGGTTGGCTGTCCTTACAAGACCCTGTGAGACCAAGCTAAGGAGAGGCAGGAGAAGGGGCTAAGAATCCTGTGTCACAAGCTTCTGGGCAGCTGTAGGTGAAAGGAACCTGCTGGAGATGCTCATGACTTATAAGATGCTTAACTTGACCCACTGGAGCTTTGTCAGTGGGAACTCTGATGGCTCCTTGAAGGCACCTTCTTCTCACCCTCTTTTCAAGCCAACAGAAGATACTCAAAGGACAGGTGTTTCCTCTCTTCTAGACCACTGCTCTGTTACAGCCCAGGGGTTGTTAAAAAGGATTTCTTTGCTGTTGCTTAGCTGGCACAAGGGCAAGTTCTGTTCCTGTCACTTGGTACTTTCTGGCTCAGGTTGAGGTGGGTTGCCATGTCCATGGAGGAGAGGCAGCTGTGAGGTTTCATTTTGCTTGATATCCATCTGCCTTGGCCCAGCCCCTAGAGTTTGTGGCTGAATTGATATGAAGCAGGATTCTGGCTTATTTTCTTTCATAACACCCCAAAACCCATCATTTGGTTTTTAAAAAAAATTATCTTTATTGATACATTATGAATACACATGATAATCACATTCAATATTAAGAGTTTGTACCAGAATATGACATGACTTGATTCTTATTTTTTCCCTTTTCCCTCGCCCTGTCTCCCTCCACCCCCTATAAACACAATCTTTGTTTTCTTTTCTCTTTATTACCACATTCATTTTCCCCTTGTTATTTACCCTTACACTCTTTCCTTTTAAGTATTTTCTACTTTGCAATATCAACTATACATACTACAACTCATTTACAACTTTGTATTTCCATACTAGAGAAAAGATATGATATTTATACATCTGTGACCTGTTTATTTTGCTTATGAGGACGTCCTCAAGGTACGTCCATTTGAGTATGAATGACTCAATCTTATCATTTTTAATGTCAGGATAATAGTCCATTCTATAAAAGAACCACATCTTTATCCAGTCTCCAGTTGATGGACATTTGGGTTGTTTCCAAGACTTAGCAATCACAAATTGAGCTGCTATAAACATGGGTGCACATATGTCACTGTGAAATGACTCTTTTAATTCCTTTGTGTATATACCTAGGAGAGTGATGGCCGTGTCAAATGGGACCTCCAATCCTAGTTTTTTGAGGAATCTCCACACTGATCTCTACAGAGGTTGTACAAGTCTACATTCCCACCAGCAGTGGAAAAGGGTTCCCTTTTCTCCGCAGCCTCACCTCGCCTCGCCATTTTTGCTGGCTGATTCTGACATGGCAGCCATTCTTTGTGAAGTTAGATGAAATCTCAGTTTGTTTTCATCTGCATCTCTCAATGACTAATGATGTTGAGGTTTTCTTCATATACTTCTTAGCTGCTCTTACTTCTTCCTCTGAAAAGTATCTATTCATTTCAGATGCCCATTTTTGAATTGGGTCTTTAAATTTGGGTGGGCTGATTTTTATATATTCTAGGTAGTAGCCCTTTGTCTCTTTATATATTCTAGATAGTTCCCCTTGTCTGAGGAACAGGTGGTAAAGATTTTTTTCCCACACTGTTGGTTGCCTTTTTGCTCTGTTGGTGGTTTCCCCATTATTTGGTTTTAAAGTGAAAGCAAAGTGAAGAATGCTGGTTGGAGCCCATCTCTGGCCCCAGAGTGGGGCCACCTCACAAGCTCCTCGGTGTGTTCATTTATTGTCCCATCTATTTTGAAGACAGGGATGGTTTTCTTCCTCTTTGCACATCCATGCTCACATATCTTCAACAAATAGCAACTTCTAAGATTGCTATTCAGATTTCTCTGGTCACCATTGGTTCCCTTGCAGCAGTGGTTAACAGCCCCCACCCCAGCCCAGAAGGTCCCTATCTCCACCTGGAAGATGTTACTTACTAGACTTTATCAGGGCACATTTTTACTTACCAAGAGAAGAAAATAGATAAAATAAATTTAGGATAAGATGACTAGAGGCTAAAGCAACTACCACTGCCTGAATTTGTTCTGAAACACTTGATCTTGTAGAGATAGTTATCAATCCCAGTTTTTCTCCCATTCATTCACAAACTGGGAACATTCCATGTAGTACTTCCTTAATTTGGGGGGGTACATTTAGTTAGTCCAGAGGCAAGTATGACTCTGCCCACTTGTGTTTATGGCTATCTTTGCCTTGCTAGGACCTGACATGAGCCATGAGGGCCTTTCCAAAGGTGAACAGGCCACCTTGTTTAGATGAGCACACTGTCTTCCCCTCTCTGAGATGGGATGAGGTGAGCAGGGATTCTCCCAGTGTGGTCCCCGGAACTGCAGCATCAGGGCTGCTTGGGTACTTGTCAGAAGAGCCCCCCACTCTTCCTCTCCCAACCTGTTCATCCAGAAGCTCTCTCCAGTCAAAGAGCAGGATGGACGTCTTAGTGCATCACAGCCCTTGAAATTTTTTTAAACCCCAAGGATTTATCTTAACTTTTATTTTCCATGCACAGCATGTATCTGTTCAAGGTCAAATGTCACTTCCTTTGCGAGTTCTTTGTTGGCACCATGCCTTCTCTATCAATTGTGTTTGAGTGCTTGTCTGTTCTCTCTGTGTCTTTCTCTCTCTCTGTCTGTTTATATCTCTCTGTCTCTGACCTCTCGTGGATTTTTCCCTCATGTTAGTATCACACAGGGCTTGTTAAAAATATGAAATCTTGCCAGATATGGCCTATAATTCAGATACGCAGGAGGCTCAGTCAGGTGGATTGCAAGTTCTAGGACAGTCTGAGAAACTTAGCAAGATCCTGTCTCAAAATAAAATTTAAAAAAAAAGGGCTTGGGCTGTAGCTTTGTGGTAAAGTCTAGCACGGAGAGGTCCTTGATTTAAAAAAAAATAGAGCGAGAGCAAAAGAGAGAGAGGGAGGAAGGACAAGAGAACAAATCTGGGGCCTGTCCCACCAACTGGACCAGAGTCCACATTTTGCAGAATCTGTAGATAATTCCTATCTTCTTTAGAAGTTAGGAGGCCAGTTCACACTGATTGCAATGAGATTTTTTTCTGTTATTTATATTTTAATAATTCATATTCATTAATTAGAGAAAAAAGGGAACTGAAGAAAAGCCCAAAGAAACGAAGACACCTGAGGCAGGGATCTTCCACCCTGATGTGAGCGTGCTTCCCGGTGTTGTTGTCCTTGTCCTTGGAGGAGCTGTGTTCAGACGACCTACTTTGGAGACTGATGCCATGCTTTAGACAATGGCTATCACTCCCTCTTGCTTGGAGCAAGTGTTGGAAAGCTATTTAAAGAAACAAACGAGGGATTTTAAGAATTCTCTAGTCTGGAAGGGTCACCTCTCTGCAGGTTGGAATCGCCAGTGTGTTAATGATGGATGCAGCTCGCAGCTCTTTCGGCTGAGATCCTCACGGCTGCTAAATCCTAACAGAGTGACCAGAGTGTCTCAGTCTAGAATCCTGGTCGTTACCTTTCCCTAGCGACAGTGAAACTTGGAGAAAACCTACAGCCTGCAGATCTCACTCACATACCAGACTGCTCTGTACCAGGGAACCTACTTTCTGGCCTACTGGGGAGACTAACTGATAATCTGATTTAGGTTTTGCTAGAGTGAGAGTTGGAATAAAGGGGATTTGAGGAGAGCAGGAATGGCCCCGCCTGCTGCTCTGACTCAAAGATAAGGGACTATTTAACCCGGTGAATGCCTTGGCTTTCTTTTCTGAGAGGCTTTCTGAAGCCTCCCAGAGGCCACTGTTGGCCCTATAGGGGGCTGCAGTTCTGTCAGACCCTGCCTGAGTCTGTCCCCACCCTCCCTGGACATCCCCAGGGCCTGAGCAGTCACAAGAGTTGCCTAGAAGGCACATTATGACCTTGGAGTCATAAACTCAAGGTTTTGGACTTGTCCAGCATTTATTAGCTCTGTCTGTACATCCAACTTACCTAGAGGATTTCCTGCTTGGTAGAAGCCAGAGATAACCCCTTGGGGACATGGCCATTTTGCCCTACGTGAATGTAGCCACCACCACACATACCTAGCCTCCAGGGTACAGAAACTTGGGTGCCCCTGTGTTCCTGACAGACCCGTTACTGGGTGATGGTGGCTCTCAGTGGTCACACAGGGTACCTAGGTTGTGAACGGCTCTTACCCATTTAGACATTTCCTTTACTGAGGGCACAGGAGTGGGCATCTCATGGGGGAAGAGACTGAGTTTGTGGTAGCTTTGCAGCACCTAGGAAATGTCCACACATAAGACACATCTGGAGCTGCAGCATCTGCCTGACCACAGCATTTTAATATCTGGGAATGATTACCCTGCTTTAAACCCAACTTCATGGCTGCTGTAAGAAGCTCCACACTTATGTGATAGGAAAAGTGACCAGCATCTGGCTCCATGCAGGGGACAATAAGGATAGATTTCCAGGAATACCTCAAGCCCCTTCATCTCCGGTGCTGAGACAGAAAGGACCTGAGTCCAGTCCTGCCGCAAAAGTTGTGCTCCTCTGACTGGGCCCATTTGAACAATTTCTGGAACTTGAAAAAATTTTGATTCTGACTTTTGTTAAAGCCAGCGTTATAGTATATGTTTTACTGTCCATCTCAGTAAGATGATGCCTGAGGATGGATCTGAATCTCTCAAAGGACAATTCATAAATTTAAAATTTCACAGTGGATTCTTTCTCACTAGAAAATATACTATTTAAGTTTCTTTGCTTCCAAAAACTTAATCCTCAGCAATCTTAGATTGAAAGTTATTTTTGTATCAAAGGTCAGATTCTCCAGACTCTCAAATGAGCTTGCTTAGAACATTCCTAAGGTCATGGGCTGATGATTTTTACTCTAAGGTACACAAGTGGACATCACGCTCTGTAGCTGCGACCCCTGCACACCCTAGAGCTGGTTACACATGTTATCCCTGCTTGAGAATCTGTATAATGTGAACAGTCCCACAAGAGGTGTCAGCTTTTTCTCCCCAAACATGTCTCAGATAAAAATTAAAGTTGACAGTAGGTTTTTTTTTTTTTTTTTTTTCAGGGATCTTAGATTTGGGACTATGGCATTACAAATGGAAGAGTTTCTCTTTTGCTGTCTCCAAGGTGTGACTCTTTGGTAGGGCCTCCCTTCCTTAGCCCAAAGCTCCAGGAAGGAGCTGTTTCAAAGATGTGTATTCTGATTTTGAGTGAAGAGGATATTTGTTTTTTTTCTTTTTCTCTTCCAATTAAAAATGTAAAAGTTGTAGCTTAGAAAATGATTTCTTTTAAAAAGTTGCACTTTGTAAATGTATGATGGCTGTGGAGCTGTAAATGAAATTTAAAAATTTGTGACAGGGAGGATAGTCCTTGCCTTGTCCGCTTGTGCTGGGTGAATCTAGGGCAAGTGTCTGAACAGGATCCTGTAAGAAGAATCATGGGGCTTTTTGCTGTGAAGAAGGAAATGAAGAAAGAGAGGCAGGGAGTGGATACTGGTTTACACGCTGGCAATTCCGAGGCTCTTAGGAGCACAAACTTCAGTGAGCTGTTACAGAGCAGAGGTGTTTTGTGGAGGGATTTTCACTGATCACTAAGCTAGGGCTGTCTGGTTATAGAGTTAATGAATTACTAGGGGAATGGAGTGAAAGATACTGCTGATTTCGTGCTGTTGATTTTGACTGTCTAGTGACTGAGAAGGTGTTAGGCAGGGTGTCTGTAACATTAATGTTGCATGGGATTGAATATAAATTAACAAACTACACATTCAGTCCCACAATGCATTCAGGAAAAGGGCCTTTGAACCCCTTGAGCCAAGGCCTAGACTTGAGCCAGGAGAGCAGGTGACTGGGGGACTTGGCTGGGGGGATACCAGCCTCTTGGGCCCGTCAGGGAACCCTGGGTTTCCAGTCTTCTTGTTCTTCAAGAGAAGCTTGGAAATGGGATTTCTATATAGTCTCTTTACTTTTATCTGTTGGCAACTAATCAGAACTATTCTGAAAGGCTGTGTAGGCCAGACCGTGCATGGCAGGGTGCTGCCCATCTGTACCCGGATGTCCGCCGGTCTCTTGTCATTTTACAGCTGTGATCTCAAACTGGCACAGAGACCAATGGGTGGCTGGTTTTCTTTTCTTTCCCCAAAGCCTTTTCTGGGGAGATTCTGAATGACTCGGTGTTCAGGGCTTTCCTGGCTGGCAGCAGCTTACTCTCTAGAATTCTTAAAAGCTTTCCCTCGAAGGCACAGTGGCAGCCAGCTGGACTTCCTCTGAGGTGTGGCTTCTGGGCCTTGGCTTTCTGGTCGTAGATGCCAGGTGGAGCTGGAGTCTTGGCCCACTAGTGTTTTTTCCTAGGATCTCAGTGCGTCTTTGCTTGGGTGTCAGACTAATACCCATAGTTGGCCCCTAAGAGGTACACACTCAGCCTGAGGAATTCCACGCAGACACATGTGGTGGGATGGGAAGGACACCCGGGGACTGAGGGAAGTAGGACAAATTCTGAAGGGCCAGAGGTTCTGTTTTTGGTCTTCCACTCTCCCATGAGGGGCTGAAGTGGCACCTCTGGCCCATTTGTCAGAATGGTGTCCTGGGTCCCTATGTTAGAGCAGGTAGGCATGGTGGGAAGTGTACAGTACTCTGGGCTTCAGCTGCCTACACCTCTGGAATTGGGATAATGGGGTATGGATCAAGGTGCACACAAGAGGGGACTGCATGCACACTGAAGATGGTAAGGACAGCGAGGCCCTGGTTATAGCATCTTGTGATTCCGAGTCATGTTCTCTAGGCCCCTCCAGGGAGTCATACAGATGCATGGAGGAGGTCTTCATCAACTGGCTGGCTCTGGCTCAGAACCCAGAACCCAGTAGGCAGGGTTAGGTGGTAACTAGTGTCACGGTGTGTGACCAGAGCAGCATCCAGGGCTCCACGCTCAGACTGGAGCCTCCTCTAAACAGTTCTGAAATTCTTCATTTTATTATTATTTTTGATTCTATGTCAATCAACTATTTCCAAATACAAGTTTCAACATAAACAGAGCAGTCTATATTAAATTATGTGATGGTGTTAGTTTTCAAAACATCTTTAGCAAGTAAATAAAGGAGTGATATAAAATATACTGGCTTTCTTGGTGAATCTTAATTGCAGAATTTCTTCTTCTTTCTGAACACTTTCCTGCTGCATTTGCATTTTTTCTGCTATAATCATTTTATTTTTGAATTTGTGTCTTTTAAGCAAATAGAGACTGATGCAGTAATGGAGAGGGGGCTGGGAGGTGGCACTTTTGCTGACATGTGGCTGTGCCTGTCTCTGTCTCTTTATCTCCTTCTGATGGGCTGTCTGCTGCCCATGCCCTGCACAGCCTGTGCTCCCTGGGCCGCCATTTCAGACATGGGGAAGGTTAGGGCGAGCATGGGGATCATGGGTGGTGTGGGTGTGAAAGGCAGCCTGGGGTGGCTGAGTATCTGTGTGGCCTGATGAAGTGCAATAGTAAACAGGAGATTATACACCCCAGCGGGGCAGGTTGGGAGAGACCACTGATGAAAGGAGAAAGGTGGTTTCATTTTTATTTTTTTTTTTTGAGACAAGGTCTCACTTTGTGGTTCAGGCTGGCCCTGAGCTCAGCCTCAAACTCACATCACAGCAATCCTCCTGCCTCTGCCTCCCAAGTGCTGGGATGACAGGCGTGAGCCACCACGCCCGGCACTGTGGTATGTGGCTGGGCGTGAGTCTCCACACCCAGTACTGTGTGGTTACTGGGGATTGAACCCGGGTCCTTGCGCTTGCAAGACAGGCGTGGGAACTACTGAGCTAACTCCCCAGCTCAGGTGGTTTCCTTTTTATTGAATGTAAGGACCTACATTTTGAGTTAAAGTTGCAAATTACGTAGTTGGGCGGTGTGACCCTAAGGATTAATCTCATCCTTGCTGGGTCCATCTTACTGGTGGCTCATCCATGAGATACTGTGTCCCTTACCTAGGTCTTTCTTTTACCTTCAGCATTTCTTTGTTCTGGTGGCGAGATGCAAAGTCTTCCATGTGTTCTTAAGTGTCTTTGTATTATATATTTTAATGTGTTTCTTTCAAGAAATGTGAATGTCAGGGATTTCTGAAGAATAAAACATTGGAAGTTCTTTGTAAATTTTATCAACAGTTTCAATGATTTAAGCGGAGAAAATCAGTGAGCACCATGCTACTTGCATGCTTTCTCTAATCACTAAGCATTCAGGATTAAGTGCAATTTGGTTATATAGCTTAGCTGATAGTGGTTTGCCTTGTCTTAGCTTGGCAGGCAAAACCAGGAAGATGGACTTGGGTTATACTGTGTGCTCAGAGAATGCTTGCGGAACAGGATGTAAAGACTGAAGCATGCCTCTTTGGCAAAGATTTCTATGGTTGGAGGAATGAGCAGCTGACCAAATTAGGCCTCCTTTTCTGTTGTCATGGTATTTGTTTCACCTCACTTCTCAGCATTTGTTAATTTACCACACTCTACGTGAAACACTCTTTCCTTGGCTCGTAGCATAGGCTTTCTTTGTTTATTCTTTGAGCCCTTTGGCTGCTCCTTTTCTTTGACCCAATCTCACAGTGTTGGCATTGCTACGGATTTGCTCCTCTGCCTTTCTTTTTTCCTTATTTTGTATTCTGCTGATCAATTGTTAAGGATATGGTCACAGGAGATGTATTGTTTGGGTCCAATTGTCACTAATTGTATTAATCTTGGATAAGTTCTTTGGTCAAATTAAAGTTTTCTATGAGCTTGTCCTTTATAGTTTTATACAAACTAAAGATGATAATAATAATACCTCTTCATAAGGTTGTATAATTGCTGAATAATTCATATGTATTTGTGCAAGTAAAGGCTAAATGTTTCTAGCTATTAAAAGTAGAATGGGCTTTTGCTTCTGGCAGTAAGTGAACTAGCTTGTAGAGGCTGAATGCTTCTACTCAGAATAACAGAGCAGCTAGCCAAAGGACCAAAAATATGTTAGAAGGCTCCAGAGTGCTACCAAGTCTGCCAAGATGGAAGAAGTCAAATGCCTAGAGGGAAAGGAGTCTCCGAGAGATCAGTCTTACTGGATCTGACCTTCTAAGTTGCCTTTCTCACATTCGCCAGCTCACCAGTGGCAGGTTGAGACAATGAAAGTGACTGTGACGAGGCTGAGAAGTTAAGTGGAGGTAACAGCAGCTTCTTATACTGAGGAAAACAAAACGCAGCTCAGAGAGCACCAAGGCAGACAGGTTCCCAGAGGACCCTGGTTGTTTGGTCGGGACTCTCAATATTATAGGCTAAGAAAGGCTAACCAAATGAGACGTGGGAAACCCAAGTTTTGAGGAGCTCAAAACTTGATTGAGTTTGAGGAGCTTGATCCTTAAATTAAGAGCATCTGATTACTTTGGTCCAGATACCCCAAACACAAGCAACGATTTCAGTAAACAAAAACATATCTGCTACATTAAAAATACATCTCCCATGACCATATCCTTAACAACTGATCAGCAGAATTCTAACCAAGAAAGACAAGAGAAAATAAGGAAATGGAAAATGAGAAGAGGACAAGTGAGTAGGTTCTATGTATAACACTAAAGGGAATGCCAGATTGTCTTCCTCGGTGGCCACATCATTTCACATTCCTGCCATAGCATGTGGTGGTTTTAATTCCTTCAGAACTCTACCAGCTTTTATATTTTTGTAAAGATTATGGCCATGCTTGTAATGAATGTGAAGTAGTATCTCATGGTTTTGATTTGCATTTCCCCAATAGATAATGATTTTGAGCATCTTTTCATGCATTTAGTGGTCAAATGTCTATCTTCCTTGCAAAAATGGCTATTCAAATCTTTACCTTTAAAAAGTTAATTTGTCTTTTTGTTTTTCAGTTGTAAAAGGCTGCATATATTTGTATATTCTAATACAAATACAGTATCACTTATAGAATTCACAATAATCTCCTGTTGGGTGGGTTGTTTAATTTTGCTAATGATGTCATTAAAGAACAAAATTTTTAGTTTTGATGCAGCACAACTTGTTTTTTTATTTTGTTACTTTATGGCTTTGGGGTCCTCACTGATGGATATTTTTTCTGGTTATGCAATTCTAGTTAGCACTTACTTTCTTGGAGCACTCTAAAGCTGCTATCTTATTGTTTATATCATTTCGGGGGATTCATTGGATGCTAAGCGTCTCATTGTTGCTCTTTGGAATATATTCTGTTTCAGAGTTTATAGCTTTTTTTGAACATACTATTTTAGATGATATTGGCCATTATCTATTCAAATATTTTTCCCACCCATGTTCCCCATATTCTTGCACTCGAATACCTGTTTTTTCATCCAATATACAAGAAGCTACTTTTCCATTTTCTGCTCTCCATAAATTAGTCTTACTATGTTCTACTGACCTATATTCCAGACAATTCCACTTTGTCTGATTTTCTGTTGAATCGTACACTGTATTATTCATTTCTATATTCCTAATTTCTACAATTTCCATTTGGTTATGTTGCGTATTCTTGTTTTGTTAAAACTCTCTATCTTGTTTATTTTCTCAACTGTATTTAGCACATTTGTTTTCGAGGTCATATCTAGTATCTAGATCACTGATAGTGAAAGCAATACTGAGAAATATTACAGCACAGATGAAGCTCAACTCAAAACATCAGGCGAAGCAAAGGAAGCTAGTCAGGAATGACCATAGATTGCAGGATTCCACTTTCACAATATGTCTAGAGTAGGCAAATCTGTGGAGACTCAAAGTAGATTAGTGGTTACCAGGGACTGGGGTGTTTGTATGGGAATGAGGAGTGCCTGCTAATGGGCATGAGGTTTCCTTTGGGGGTAATAAAAAAACATTCTAAGAATGATTATGGTGTTGGATACATGACTGTGAATCTACTATAAGATAAATAATATACTTTACGTAAGTGAATTATATGGTGTGCAAATTATACCTTAATAAAGCTGTCACTCCCAAAATGGAGGTGAAATAAAGATGCTTTATAAACAGAAACTGAGGAATTTTGTTTTTAGCTGACTTTCACTTAAAAAAATACTAAAGAAAGTTCTTCAGGCAGAAATTTCCATAGATAAGGAAGAAATAAAATACAATGAATAAGCAAATGTGTGGCTAAATCTAAATGAAT